>APFE030338319.1:71409-139660 GCA_000404065.3 Pinus taeda | reverse complement strand
GCACATCTTTGCACCAAATTCTTTTCTTGCACCAAATGACACCAAAGGTATCTTGTGCAACAAGACAATCATCAACAACAATTTATCCTGAAATATGTTGAACAATGGTCTCAACCATCAACATAACAAGTGTGTACACAACCAACACAAGTCGACAAAACATGTGCATCACAATCGACCCAAGTCGATAATCAATGCATGACACAATCAACAATGTAGAAGTGTGCTCACAAGCGACACTAGTCGACTGTCAACAATATACATTTACAAACACATGTATGTATCAAGAACAATGAACTATATACAGTTCGATAAACACACCTACAACATCTATGTATAGGTGTAACATCAACTCTTCTTTTGCAAAGACCAACAGGTACATCAACCCACTAAAAACACATATGGGTGACAAGCGCTGAAATGAAAGACATTGCTACAAAACTAGTGAGTATCATACTCATCTTTTACCTTCATGGTGATTTTGTTTTTTGCAACAACTTAAAAAAAACATGCATACATCCAAAATTTGTATGTACAAAAGGAGTATGTCTTACTGTGTCAAGAAGTCCATCCACTTCTTACCAAGACACTTCAATGACAATTTTTGTTGCAGCAGCAGTTCTTCATGTGAATCTTCCACATCGATAATGGAATCCATAGATCCACTTGTGCCAATGTTTTTTTCCTCAAGCTACATGTACTTTGGAAGACTTGTTGGATGCAAGGTCCAACAATGAGAAACATGATGTCCCTTATTTTGACAAAATTTGCAACTTTCAAGCACTTTCTGAGAAAGTTTTCTTTGCCTCTTCTGCTTCCCGTGTGCTTTCTTTTTCAACCAGCATCTTGAAGCAACATGGTTAAATCCACCACAAAATGCACAACAAAACTTCCTCTTTTGCTACATAGAATGTCCATCCTTTTTGTCTTCGAGAGACGATGAACTAGTAGAGGAGACAACTTTCCTTTTCAAACTTACATCACTGTGCTTGTCTTGAAAACTATTTACATTTGAATGCTTGCCATAGGCGACATGTTTACCATCTACTTGCTGCAATGATCACTTAAGATAATGGAAATCATCCTTAAAACAATTTTGGCATATATTCATTTGAGAACTTGGGATAAAGGTTCTTTTTAAATTTGCATCACATGCATTCAAGGATTTGAATTTTTCACCATTAAACTGTTCATATCCAAGACCAACATTCTTGGGTCGCTCCACAACTGAAATAGGATCAACCAAGCCTTGTGCATGCTTGCCCAAACCTTTGCCTTCTTGATAGCCCATCTTAAACATTAATTTTGACTCCATACCTCTTGTATGTTTTTTAAAAGAACCAACACACTTTGCAATCGAGGAAATTGAAGACAAGTTTGAATGATTTGTCTCATCCTCAGGCATTTTCTTCGACAAAGCTTCTTGAGCTTGAAGGAGTTGTTTCTCCACGTCATGCAGTCTTTGGAGAATTATTTCCTTCTCATCCTTCATAGACAACAATTGTTCATGAAGCTTAACACTTTCCCTTTGATCCTCAATGAGAATCTGCACCATGTCCTTCCCCTTAATGAACTCATTCTTCATGTCATCATTGAAGAATTTTGTGAAGGAAGAAACTTCACTTGCAGAAGAAGTTGACATTATGTAAATGGTCAATTAAACAAAGGAAACTTCCAAATAAGAGTTCTCAAAGCTTTCAATCAAATGACAAGCTTTAACCAAATGTCAAACAAAAAACCCCTTCTTATTCCAGCAACCATTTGCAACACATAAAATAGTCAATCTCTTACACTCCTTTAACACCTTTTGCACAAACAATTGCTCCACCCGAGCTCTGATACCATCTAATCTGAAAATGGAATGTACTTGTTTAAGGGTGCAAGGCATCCATTTCCCATAATTTCAAATGTGAGCTATACACTCCAAGTGACCTCTGAAAATGTGAAAACTTATTATTTCTTATACAGAGATAGACTGTAGGGGAATTCACCGAAAATGTCACCTCTAAAGAGAGGATGAGTTCCAGAGGCTACTTGGCCCTCTACAGACTCTGCCTAAAGAAATAATGAAGTAAACACTTAGAAGTCTTTGACATACACATACTTGAAGTTTGATGTCTTGCGGAATAAGACAAATAACTTTCTGCAGCTGAATAGGTGATTATGTGTGTATGCGAGTTATGTATATTTGTTGTTTAGTACTTGATATCAATTTTTTTTAGCATATCATCTTGAGCAAATAAAGACATCAAAATGATGAAGCAGTTCATCCCTTATGGGCTACATCTATCGGACCAAGCCTCTCAAACTAGGCTTGTCCTCTTGTATTAAAAATGCTACAAAGGCTGATACAAGAATATGAATGTCTCAAAAGACAGATCCAACTGTAAATACAGAATTAGTAGATAGGAATTAGCTAAACATGCTCTTTTCCAAGCACTAAATAGTGAAATTGTACCTTATACTGTATTTTCCACAATTAGCGCTAGTGGACTTTTAAACTTGCATGGAGAATTTTGAGGTGAAGATGACCTCAATTGTTTCTAAAACCTCTGCCATTAGACTCAAAAGGTCAAAAATAACAGACATAGGCTTTTGAATCACCAAAAATGGATGAACACTGCCCCCAATAGCTCAAGCACTGAAATGGCCCTGATGGCCCTGAAAGCTTCCCTGAAGCTAAACAGTTAGAAGAATGCCTCAACAGGAAAAACGAGCTATAGAAATGGATTCAAAATACTCAAAAACTTCAAGAATGACCTTCATTCCACATTCATTGGCTGCACAATTCTCAATGCAGCTCCCAAACTAATTTGGCCCTAGTGGCTCCTCGAACTTCCACGAAGCAAAAACATATGCAAACGACCTCATATGGTTGTGAAACTTGTGCCAAGGACTTCAAAAGGTCGAAGCGACCCAAAATAAATAAAAAAATCATCCAAAAAGGACTTTCCTAGCCAAATTTATGCCTCATTAAAGTTTCTCCAATCTGCCCTAGAAAACGTCTAGATAAAACTGGCTAACTTCTAGATAACCCTGACAAATAGGCGATTCCGCCATTTTTGGAGCACTCCGCCAAATCCTCCGCCAGACAGACTGCCGGTTAACGGATTGTTTTAATGGCACATGTGAATGCATTGATCAACGGGCAGTTTATCTTGGATGGCGTGCTTGGACGGTTAGTTGACGGGCAGTGAACTGTGTGTTAACTCCTGCGTTTAGTGGCAATGTGAAAACGTTGTGTAAAATGTGGTAACCATTGTATGGAGCCGGCGGTTAGTGTGAGGCTCGTGGTTCTTGGCTACGGTCACGTATAGTGGGGGCTGGCCCCCTTCGGGCTCCTCCTTTATACAAACCCAACTTTATAAAAACTTTTCGCCACACATATAACAAATTTCACCTCAGCGGTGCGTTGGTAAGGCTTGGCTATTGGAGCGCACAGGTCATGTCTTCAAATCTAGATACGAGCCACACTATTTTAGAACTACGCCAACGTCATGCTGACGTCACTCGAACCACGTGGTGGTCTCGGGCCTGCCGCGTGACAGCTTGCCATTTGCTGCCCAAAACAGAATATTCCAATGAATATACTGTGGAATATTTTTTAAAATTTTTTTTTTGAAAAAATTCAAAATTTCAATGTTATTGAGCAATTCTTCTTTTTGGCATAACATTTGCATACAGAGACCGTTTTTTGAACCGTTTGTGGTGCCAAAATCAGGAAGATGAGCTCTATCCGGTCACTTAGGTTCAAACTAGTTCTGAGTACTTTCATTTTTGACCATTTTACAACACTTGGTCCTAAGCTCCTGATCATAGTAAGTAGTAGGTTAGTACATTATTGAATAATGCAAGGATTGGTTTCCTCAATGATTACATTGAGATTAAACATCAAGTCTAAGCCAATGTACCAACTTATTTAGTTTAGTTTAGTTTAGTTTAGAGTAAGTAGAGTTTGATTTGATTTATTTTCTAATAATTATGTTTTATAATGGGTTTTAATATTATAAATAGTTTATAATATTAGGGTTTATAATGTTGATATAGGTTTATATATAGGTTAACTATAATGTTGATATAGGTTTATCTAACAATTTGTTTTGATCAAATCTTATTTTTGTTGTTAAAAATGAGTTTTTTTCCCTTGAAAATTTAATTTATGGGGGCACTCACAATGTGGAGAATTAACAACTCAAACTTGTGATTTGAAAAACTATCTACCAGGCAAATTAGACCTAAAAATATGCCAAAATCTTATAATAAATAGTCTTGGTCAATTATAAAATAAATTGTAAATCAAAATTATAAAGTATTAGATTAAAATAATTGCAACTAATATTAAAAAAAGTAATTGATTTAAGATAAGGTGAAAACATTTAATTGTAAATCAAAATTATAAAATATTTGATTAAAATAATTGCAAATAATGTTAAAAAAAATAATTGATTTAAGATAAGGTGAAAACATTTAATTGGGGGAGAAAAAGTGTTTTGATGCCAGATAAATATAAAAATAATATGAAACTAGTGTTTGTGTGTCAACCTAATGCTCGAAAAATAATTAAAATGATTACCTAAGTATACGCCCTACAACCAATTACTATAAATATAGTCCCTGCTCCTAATAATGTTAGTTTATATATAGATTAAAAATATCAACTGATAGCCATAAACTCTCTAGATAATAATATTGGTTTAAATATAGATTAAAACTACCAATTGATAGTCTCAAGGGGAAACAACTCAATTGGTGATCGAACTAATGCGAAATCTATGAAAATTGAAAGATCCAAGGTTCAAATGAAATTTTTGAAAACTAAAAGATCTAGGGTTCAAATCCCCCTCTTTGCGACTCGGTTTAAGGAGAGGGTATTTGTGAAAACTGAAGGTTCAAATACCCCTCTTTGTGACCGGGTTTATGTAGAGAAGAATAGGTCGTAGACCCCAGAGGTTTACTAGTAGTTATGTGTGAGGGAGATTTACTAGTAGTTATGTTTTTAGCTTCCTTTGGGATACAACCAAACAAAAAAATACCAACTGGGTTCCTTAAAAAAAAATATACCAACTAATAACCTAGGTAGGTTATACTCTATATGAAACTATAAAAATAATATCAAAACTCTCGAAATATGTACTGATAGTGACAATATATACTCTCTAGGACATGATATATAAAATATTACTAAAATCGTATTTGAGTTTAAAAAGATGTCAGGATATATAAAACTACCATTTGCACCAAGAAGTGCAAAGGGCAAGCTAATAGTGTTTTGGGTGTTTTTACACTTCAAATATATATAAAATAACGTTTAAAATAGAAGGGTTTCTAATGTATCATTGGAGGTTTGGATCGACTGGTTGAACATGCTCGAAGGTGGGTTGGTCGAATGGGCTCAAAGGTCAGTATCTCTTCAAAGGTCTAGTGTGTCAAAGGGCTCGACTATGTGGGATGCCATTTTATAAAAAGGGTCATATATCGATGATGATCAACATGACCCTATGTATCGACAAGAGGTCCTTATTTCTAGCTTTGTTGTTGTTGGTTCTAATACTAATCTTGCATCTACGAAATGATGGTATGTTTCTTAAAGCGGGGGACTTGACCTACCTATTGATTTGAAACTAAAGTTGGGGGATGGGAGGATAGGATTGACCTCACCTGCAATCTCTTTCTCCTAGTCGTTGATGATTCACTCCAGGATTACAAATCGGTAAGGAATAGACACAAATTTCTCTATGAAAGTAGCTAACGTTGTTTTCCATATCCAATGGAGGACATAGTAACCTTTCCATTTGATTGTAACTAATGGATAACAGTACCTCCATTATTCGAACTTCTTTGAATTGTCATAATCACAACAATGAGCATACCCCAAAACTAGGGGAATGGAACACCAAAGAGGAAGAGGTTAAAATTTGATTATATGTAAATGTATTGATTGTAAAAGTAAAAATTAATTTAAAACAAGTGTTGCAGGGAAACTTATTTCTTACCACTCAAGTTAGGAATTATGCTCTAGAAAAAATTACATAAAACATTATAACTTGCACTAGTCAATACTAAATTAACAATGGTCAATAGGAAAATTGAATCTTATAGTGTTTCTTTGGAAGGAGCTAATAAATTGAGTTGTCCGCACATTTAAAATATGCTATTTACCCGAGTATGAAGTATTTTTAAAGATTTTAATTTTGGATGGTTTTCTTCCAAAGCTTAGAAATGAAAAATCACTACACAAATATTTAATAATCATGTTGAATATCTCAATAATATCCAAAAATGGTGGATGAAATATGTGAGACAGTTATCCACGTGGCATTTAATTGTGGAAAGGGTGCAATAAGACCTTCAAGTTATGGCCGATTCAAATATTTTAAAAATAGTTCTTTTAATAATATAAATTTTTTTAAAGAAATATTTAATAATAATAATAATATTATTATTAATATTAAACTAAATTTATATAGATTATTACAATTCATAATATTTTAATCCTGCTTTGAATGCGGTTGTGTGAACAATCATTTTTGCAAATACAATGGTAGAGATTTTCGAGAATTTTGAGTACATCATTCTCTTTGTCCTCCTCCTTTATTCCATCTCTTCTGGAATCAAACAATAGATGTTAAAATCCAAATAAAGAATAAAAACTATTTTCTAGAAGGCAAATAAACAAGAGAGGTTTGAAGAGGAATGATGCATATTGTTTTGTACACCCTAAGGAAAAATTCACATGTCCCTAAATGAATCTTTGAAGCAAGTTTCAACTCACCATAAAATTTAAACCAAGAATAATTCATTGTATTAAAGGTTTATTCATTTTTCTAGCTAGGCTCAAATAACTTGGCTTGCCAAATAAGTGGTAACTTGACAACATATTTTGGATTGAAGAGAGACTTGGCTTACCTTTCGTGGACACTTTTTTCTATTTATTGGCAGTTAGAACACAAAAAAAAAACTCTTGCTTTAGTGAATCCATGCATTCACTACTTATGAATCTTTCTGTTTGAAGGTATATATATGCATCCTTTCCCATGTGTAGCAATGCCAACATGTAGGCAAAAATTAGAAAAAAAATCCTTTGGTTCTGAGGATTGTAGTTACGTTTTTTGTCTTATAATAGATGGAACAAAAATATGAAATGTGTATAAGGACATAGCTTATATAATGCGCTTCTTAGAACATAAAATAAGAACTCTCATCATAGTGTAAGGAAAATACTATACAACCAGCTAGAATTAGTGGACTTGAGCTGAAGTTGAGGTGCCTTCGGTAATAACAATAAATGTCCTTCTTGCTTGTTGTATATCCCAATTTACAATGCTATCATTGGAAGCATAGGTAGTAAGTCAAGTTGTAGAATAAAAAATTCATACAAGTGAATCCAGTTCGTTTAGTTTTCCTTTCTTACTTTTCTTTACTAGTTCAATGCAGACTCTTTTCTCCTTTTCCAAGTATAGTTTATATTCCCCTTGTGTGTGGATGCATTTGATACTATCTATCAATTATAAGACAATTATCTTTCAGATGACAACAAAGTGTGTGTTGCTTAATGCATGTGATTTAACATACCAAATAAACTTAGCATACCAAGTAAAAATAGAAAATTGCAACAACAAAGCATGTTAGTACCAAAACATGGCAAAAGGCTATAAAAACTTTAACTCTCCTCATATATATTTCAAAAATAAAAATATACTATAAAAACTATAAAACACTAAACCTAACTATAAAAAATATACTATAAAAACTTTGATATATAGAATGTTTGAAACCTATATCTAAACCTAACTAATTACCACTCGCAAATTTGTTCTCTTAAAATAATACATAAATCTCATACACTAAATAAACTCAGATCAAGATATTAAAATTTCCATTAATACCTTATAAAGTAAATAAAAAAGAAATTGTTTTCAAAAATAAATCAAATTAATATAAAAATACTGGGAAATATATTATACTAAGATTAACTAATACAATAAATGGGCAAATTGAGCGTGTATGACGAAGATTTTGCAACATGTGTAACTTTTGAACACTGCTCCAACATGGAGCCTATATACGTGTCTTTATGCAACGACCGAGTGCCACGACTCACACACCCAATGACACAGATGTCACAGAAGGAAACTACCATAAAAAAATCCATACCTGACTCCATTCAACGGTGAACTTTCAATTATAGTTGTTCCTTGGCGGGAGAAATATTTGAAATGCAGTTCCTTGGTGTTACATGGCTTCAACCAAGACTCAGGCCAAGTGAGAAGTCGAGGAGAGTAAGAAGGTTTTGAAAGATTGGCCATATGGAGCTGAGTTTCACAACTTTGGACCCTCAATCTATGTTGCTCCCTATGTCTCTTAATGGAGACTTCTTTTTTCTACTTTCATACTGGTAAACTAATTTGAATTCCAAGGACTTCCAACAATAGCTTAAAATTATATTTTCATAATGGTAAACTAATTCGAATTCCAAGGACTCACAATAATAGCTTAAAATAGTCCTATGGGGGAAATGCCTTCGAATTTCAACAACTGATTTTTTTTGGTATTTTAATTCAACTGAATTTTTTTTGGTATTTTAATTATACATAACATTTAAGTTTTTTCCAAATTGAGAGGCAAAGAAAGGCTACGTTGGGCGATGAATACTGGTTTAGTTGAAAAAGATTTGAGTGTGGGAGACATATACAAACCCTGTCAGGTCTATATTCCGTGTTTTTAATATAGGCAAGGTAGGCAGGCTTCGGTTGATTGGTATTCTAGATAGGATTGGAGAGAAGAACTAGGCATATGATGGAACAAGACCAATTCCAGGTCAGGAAGGTTGTACGTTTTCTGTTACTTTGATCTATTTCATATAAAAGAAAAGTAATTGTTTAGATTCTTGTACAGAAGAAAGTTGCTCTTCTGTGTCTTTAACCATTTGCTAAGACTTAGTAGGTTGGTCTTGCATGTGTTCAAGTTTATCTTTGGTTGTAGCCAGGGCAATTTCTAGATTATAATTTTTGGTCTCCAATCGCGTAATATCCTTCTCTATATCTGATTTATGTGAAGCCATAACTCTTAATGAATACTCTAATGACTGCTTTGATTATTATGCAGAAGCAGGGGACACTTGCAGGTTTGCCATCATTTGTTCAGGCTCAGTGATAATATGCAAGCGACACTTGCAGGTTTGCCACCATTTGTTCGGGCTCAGCGAGTTGGCCTTGTGTGTGCTCAAGTTGCTCTCTGGTTTTAGCTAGGATATTCTCTACCTTATCTTTATTGGTCTTCAATTGCCTAAACTACTGCTTTAAATCTGCATGTCTGTGTACATGGTTCTTCAACTCAGATTCCAATGCTTCCTTTTCATCTTGAATGTTATTAAGCTTCAGAATTATGTTTTAGGTGGGATATTCTCTAGATTTCCTTATGCGTCTTCAATTGCATAAACTCCTCCTCTAAAAATGCATATCTGTGTACATGGGTCTTCGACTCAGATTCCAAAACTCAGATTCCAACGTTGCTTTTTCAACTTGAATGATATTAAGCCTCCTAATTATGCGAAAATTTCCATTATTGAAAGTTATTATTACTTTCTTGTCCCGAAAACCTATCTTTACTGGACCAATTATTGCGCAAACTAAACCACGAAAACTAAACCTGATCGTGTCAGAGGTTTGAATTTCGAAGTTAGTGGCTTCATTTTGTGAAATCTCATCATAATCATGTGCAAAAATTGTCCTAACTAGGGATAGGAAAGTTATTAGTTCAATAATTATCTGTACAAAATTTTCTTTTCCAAGTAAAAAGCCATACACTAGTTCAGCAAACTCTGGAATTCTGGCATTTAGCCTATGAACTTCAAAAGCTCTAAGCTGTTTATTTCCAGGTTGTTGAGTTATACCATCTATGAAGTTTGACAAACTGGAAATAACAGTTGCCAACTATACTTCAATAACACGAATTTTACTTCTAGAATCAGAAAGAAAAGTTGATTCTACATTCATTAGTCTACTACAAACATAAAGATCAGTTCCACTTTCATCAACTACTGTTGGATTTATTACATCCTTCAATACCTTGTGCAAGTCTTCTGAACCCACAGCTTCAGAATCGAGGATCACATCAAGCTTATCCTAAAGACTAACAAAAGAAGATTCATTCAAACCATTCTCAGCTTGCAAAGCAGTCATTTTTTCTTGCAAAGAAGTTAGCTTTTTGACCAAATCAGAGCAGATTGGCGGCTAGAAGCTCCAACTCTCTTTGTGCAGGAGTATCTTCCAAGGAAGCCTTCTCTTCTTGAACAAATGAAGCTCTTAAACCTCCTACAACATTATTCTCAGTGAATTTATCTTCTTTTTTTATTCCTGTCTCTCTGAATCTAACAGAAGTCATTGAGGCCAATTTCTCCATCCGAAGAAAATCATCCATCAAGTCAACCTTGGGTGCCTCACTAAGCTTTTCTAATTTTCTAGAAACTTTTTCTTTTCTAAACTGATCTGGTTCTTCAATCAGTGCTGAGACCCATGACTCTGCACTAGGATCACCATCATTCCCATCTTCAGAAATTAAGATTGAGTGCTTGGTGGATTTCTTGTACTCCCACAACTCGAGAATAGGTTTTTGTAGCTGTCTATTTATGAGCATGTTCCCTGTGACTATCATTTGATAGCTCTCTAGAAGAAGCAGGTGAAGTGGCACCCCCTACCAAAAGACTTCCTAAATTTCACTTCCCGAGATTCCTTTCCAGAATAGGTTTTTGTAGCTGTCTATTTATGAGCATGTTCCCTGTGACTATCATTTGATAGCTCTCTAGAAGAAGCAGGTGAAGTGGCACCCCCTACCAAAAGACTTCCTAAATTTCACTTCCCGAGATTCCTTTCCAGTTGTCTCTACTTCAAGTTTCATTTGAGCGAGTGAAGTAGGCCCTTGAAACCTTTTGCGCACTAGACCCCTTAGTTTTTGGCACTCTCCCTTTAACTTAGCAGGTTTTTTTAAGAGTTTCTGAATGTTGTTTGTCCAATTAATAAATTCTGTGAGATATGTGTTAATTAATACATTGTGCTAATTTGAAGGCATAACTATCTAATAATGTCATATAATGTTTGTATCTGGTGTTGTAATTATGAGTATTGCAGGTTTGACGTCAATTAATGGACTATATGATCCACTAAATCATGACATTGAGAAAATTGTTATGCTATTTATGTTAGAATAAAAATGAAAAAATAAGAAAAAATCAATCCATTTAGGTTGAACAACATAAAAATCAATCCATTTAGGTTGAACAACATTTCTTTTAACTGCGTAATTTAGTTATAATGCATTTGTCCATTCGATCACTCGTTTATTACATGCTGGAGACAGCCGGCATACACGTATACTTTAAAAGCTCCTACAAAACCCAGTACATACGTAGCTGGAGTGCTAGCAGCATGTTTATTTACATAGCTGTTAGTTAGTCGCTCAGGAGCTACCGCCGATAATGGAATAGCCTGCGCATACACCAATTAAAACAAAAATAAATCATTTTCTATAGCATGGAAGAACTTACAGAAAGAATTGTAGATAAACTATGACAATTAACTATTGTTCGTCGATAATTGGTAACGCTGTTGGAGTGACTTACGAGAGTGTCGTCGAATATCGCAGCGGCGGGGTGACTCGCGGACGTTGCATCTATCCGGAAGCTCTTCGGCTCTCTCCACTGCTTCCTCTTCTTCTTCTTCCCTTCCGCGCCCTTGGCCGCGGCGTCGGCGGCGTTGATTAAGTGGTGCACCATCCTGAGAATCGGAATCCGTCGATGAATCATATGATTGAGATTGATCTAGTGCTCGCTCTATGGCTCGGCATCGGCAGTGTGGAGACATTCTTTGCAGTTCCTCGCAACATCTTTCCGATGGCTGTTCTCTCCGGCGCTGCAAGTAGTCCCGACAAGTAGACAATCTCTGGGGATCGCAGGACCGTCCTTGCTGTTGCACCACCTGATCTCCATCCATTACGATGTCTTCATGCGCATCAACAGTGGGGGTACCCCACTCAAGGAGAAGCAGAAGGGCCGCGAATAAAGTCATCCATTTCAACGTCGACATTGGAGAGGAGAAGACACCCATTCCTTTCTCCAACTGAGAATGTATGAAGAGTTGGTGGGTATTAACTTTGTATTTATGGATGGTGAGGAAAGGGAGGAGAGCGACCAGCGCAACACGAAGAGGAGGAAGAGAGGAACAGTTGCAGTGCATGCAGATTCTCACTCTCCACGTCCCACTGCAACGCCACCCGAAGAAGGAACGCCTGGCTGCCTCCCTTTCCAATGGCCGCGTCTTTCAAAGACGAGAAGAATCTCGCAGGCGGAGTACAGGTCACGACAGTGCACTGCAACGTCCCAGCGACGTTTAAGAATATCGTATTTTACAGAAATCAGCTGAGTCACCAGAAAATGCGTTTCCCTTTTCCTTGTCATTATTCTTCGTAAGCCACGTGACACCAGAATGGAACGCGTGAACATAACTCTTCGTTTCAAGCTTATTAGTACTCACAACTTGCTTCTTTACCGCAATATCATTACTGCTCAGAATCATGGGCGCAAGCTTGATAATATGCCAATTAAACACTAAACAAATGCAAGGCTGCAAAAATTGAACATTTATACGTCCACGATATTGTATCCATGTAATTTTAATGAACCATATAAGGGCACCCTCTTACTCGTTGGTCTTTTAAAATAATCCATCGTTTGTGTGGATTGATATCATTAAGGGCAGTAATATAGAGAAAATTCAATTCAATTAATCTAAGTACCATTTCAATACAACATATATATATTAAAATTATTATAATTATAATTATAATTATAATTATGAATGGCCACTTTTTCTTTAATAAACATGGTTACATATTTAACTTTATAACTTGAAATTATTAAAAGTATTTTTTATAATAAAAAATTATATAGTAAATTCTCTTCAAATAATTATATTTTAGATCTTGCTCTCTACTTTACACATTCCTATAAATCTCATCCACTTATGCAATACACTTTAAGTTTGATACTAATGTGCCAAGGAAAGCTTGAAGTTATCTAGGCTCATCAACAACATGTTGGCCTGTCATAAATAAACCTTCAAAAGTATCCTTAGTCTCCTTATGGGGATAGCTAACAACTTATCAACCATCTCTGTTATAACATGGTGAATATGAGGCGTTAACTCGGTTAATCCTTATCCTATAACTTCATAAAAATTATTGGCCCCTCTTAATCCATATTGGATCATTATATTGTTTTTCGTCCATATTGATGATTTGAAAGTAGAAAAAGTGGAAGAATCAGCTCATAGGACCATTTTTACTAGTAGAACCTAGTTCAACAAATTGGGGTATGAAACCTTTTGGGAGCATTTTTAGGAATCAAATAACATTTTTCTGGGGTAGGACTTTCTCTACTTAGTATGACACCTTATTTTAATATTATACACACAAATACATTTCTAAAAACTTAATAATCACTTTAATAAGACTTTGTATGCAAAAGTTATGCCACTCGGAAGTTAACCTTATTGTTTTCACAACCATATTTTGAGAGGATGTCACATCAACCTCCGTAACTCATGGAAAAGGAAAAAGCCACGTGATATGATGAAAGATACTCTAGAAGAGCCTATATTGTAACTCTGATTAAAAATTGCGGTATTCAAACTTAGCTGCCAGTAGGATATTAGGTTGTGTTATAACAGACCCACCAGGAGGAAAATGGCTTCCATTCTTTTTGAGGGCATTTTCCCATAGATGAGAAAAATAGAAAAGAGGGATATGGGATAGAGCACACAGATAATTTTCTCACTATGGCTTCCCACATGCCACAAACCATTCTTCTTTGTACTCGTAGCCATTTTTTATTCAGACAAAGAGAGCAGAGCAACCTCATCTTCGAGTCGTGTTTTTTCCCAAAAAGGTTCCATAGGTTATATCTTACATCAAGTCATGGTTTGTGAGTTATTATTTTGTTGTTCTCTACTTTCTGCATAATTTCATTTTACATGCATATGCAAATAGAAGTAATCTACAGACCCGAAAATCTAAAGTGAAATAAAACCCCAATAGTGTAATATTTTAGATTTTTTAAATATAGTTTATCATATCTATTGTGAGGAAGGTCAAGTCGAATATCCGTGATAGTTTAGAAATCATATTGGTATCAAAGTAGAATTTTTTGGGTATATTTTGGAGATTTGTAGGGGATCTAGAGCAACTAAGCCAACAATCAGAAAACCCTAGTCATGGTCTATGAATATGTGAATAAATCTCATGACCCTGAAGAGGAGAGGTTTTTGCAGCTGGAAGCATAAGTTGTAGATATAAGTCCTAATATGAATCTCCTCATGTAGGCCCTAAAAAATAATCTTGGACTACTCAGAGAAGATTGGGTTTATAACACAAAGGAAATATTAGAGAGGATATTAGGATATCGAGTAGAAATGGAGAATCAGTTGAAGGAAGGACCCAAAAGGGATTAACTCCGTTCGAGTATCGTGAACCACTCACAACCCCTTTTCAAAATGGAAGTGAAGGTCAATATGACACTATATTAACATGAGATTGACACTTTGAAGATCAATCATTGGTTCCATGAATTAGAAGTGTAATTCAGTGTCCATCGTATTGAGGAAGAACATAAGATTTCATTTGTGTGACTAAAATTAGAGGGTCGTGCTATAAATTAGTGGGAAATACACATAGAGACATTGAGGTTGGAGGGAGATCCTTCACTTACTAAATGGGATGACATTAAAAACCTCATATCATCTCAATTTTTGTTGAAATGTGGCAACAAGAATATTCCAATTTTAATTTGTCCTTGAATTAAAATTCGAATTTAGTCTCACTAGCTGCTTGAAAATAATTAATTAATTCATCTTGAGCTAATTAGTTGGAGAAATTCAAGTTAGAAGTCTTTCTAAAGTAATGCAACAGTTATCCCTTAAATTAAGGAGATTATCCCTTAATTAAGGAGAAAAGATTGAGTTATATTTGAGTTGAAATTAGTTAGCTCAGTTCACTGAGTTAAGTCCAGTTAAATTAGTTCCAAACTGTTTGAGGAACTAATTGTGAGTTATCATTCAGCTGATGCAAGGATGCACTCAACTAGTGTACTCTAGATAACTGAAAATTCTCTCTTAATTAACTCATGCATGGCTATTCTGAGAAAGACCCAATTGAGATTAAAGACAAAGACAATGTAGTATCAGTTGCATGTGTTCTCTTATAAAGAAAACTAATGCATGTAGTCAAGGCAATCATTCCTTGAGGATTGCACAGTTTTATAGGGTGTGAGATCAGTGTGAGAGATCGACATTACACTTGGTAACAAGAGGATCACCTAGGAGAAAATGCGTAAGGAAATGGGATCTTGGAGGGAAGAGGAGAAGGCTTATGAGAATTCTATTTTGCCTGTGAGAATCTGTGAGGATTGTACTGAGAGCTGGCTAGCTGTGAGAGCTAAGGCTTGGTGTAATTCTGAGATATTTCCAACTTATATGATAATACAGATAGTGGGGTTTTTAGCCAAGTCTTTCCGCCGAGTATTCTTCTGTGTTTCATGTGCATTGATTCTTCTTCTGGTTATATGTATTCAGCTTGATCTTGCTCAAATATTTTAAGCTTTCGCAAATTGATTGTAGAAGTAGGTTAAAGTATTTTCTTTGGTTATATTGCATTATCAAGTTAATCTACAGTCAAAATATCTACATGGTATCGGAGAAAAGGTTATTGGAGCTATGAACAATATACTGAGAAGAGAATTCGAAGTTTGAAGTTTGGGGTTGCAGGTGCAAAATTGAATTCTTATCATACTTCAAGGTTAGCCAATGGTGTTCAATGGCTTGAGACTCAAGTATGCGTTGGATGGTAGCTCAAATTATATAGCATGGAAAGATCACATGAAGGATGTATTAGAAGACAATGGCTTGAGGAATTCAATGATCAAGAAATCCAAAAGCCAGTGTAAACTAATGCACAAGAGTTGCTTGAGTGGAAGAAGTGTGTGGCGAAGGTGAGACGGATCATCCTTGAGGGAGTTTGAGACCATATTATCTCGAGTCTCCATGGGAAGGATACTCCATTTTCAATGTGGAAGACATTGAAGGACCTCTACTAGAACAATAGCGACCAGAGGAAATTGGCACTCAAGGATAAGCTTCAAAGCATCAAGATGGAGAAGGGCGATACTATTTCCACATATCTGAATAAGCTCACCACCTACAAAGATGTGCTTAGCAGTGTGGGAATAACTACTGCCAATGATGATATGGTGAACCTCGCTCTCCTTGGCCTTCCAAAGAGCTAGAATAAATACTAGGACTATGTGAATGGAAGGGAGAAACTGCTGGATTGGGAATGACTGTGGTCGGATCTCATGTAGGAGAAGATCAGGAGGAGCACATGAGATGGTTCTTCATCCAAGAATGATGATGAAGAAAATCTGGCTTTAGCAAGTGAGGCAAGGAAAGGGAAGGGGAAGGCTTCCCATTTCAAATCAAGTTCTTCTCATAAATGGAAGAAGGTTGACAAGTCTAAAGTGAAATGCTTTAATTGTCACGGGATGGGACATTATGTGACTAATTTCCCATTGAAGAAGTCCAAGAAGGGCTCCTTGAAAGGATCGGAAGGTTAGGCATTAGCCTCTCAGTTTGAAATGGAGTTTACCCTCATCGCATGCATGGTGTCATCGATGATGGGTTGTGTCTGGTATCTTGACAGTGGATCCTCAATCCACATGATCAATGATAAAAAATTTATTCAGTGCCTTGGAGGATAAAGACCTCAAGATGTGCATAGAGATGAGTGATGGTTGAAGATATAGTGTTTCAAAAGTGTGCACGGTTGCTTTTCAGAGGAAGCATGGAGCTCCTTTCACCTTGACAAATGTGATGTATGTGCATGGGCTGAAGAAGAACTTGGTATCGGTCGCAATGTTGGAGGAAAGAGGCTAAAATGTTGTCTTCATTAAAGGAAAGGTGTTCCTATGACACATCGCCATGGGTTAGACCAAGAGGATACGTATTCAGGTGAAGAATATCTATAAAATAAAGGTAGATGATTGTGCAACATTGAGTACGAAAGCAAAATTGGTGCAAATCCAAGACATTGGCGAGTTGTGGCATAGGCGGTTGGGCCATTTGCATCATGGGGCCTTGAAGATAATGCAACAGATATCTACAGGACTTCCCAAAGGTAAACTTGAGCAATTTGACACATGCAAAGGTTGTACCTTGGGAAACTACACCAGTCTTCCTTTCATGATCGAGACAGTAAATCAGAGGCTAGCTTAGAGCGAGTTCATACTTATGTGTACGAACCACTCTTGACGGCATCCACAGTGAAGCAAAGGTATTATGTGATTTTCATTGATGATTTTTCTCGTAAATGCTGGATTTATTTCATGCAGAAGAAGGACCAAATCTTCACAAATTTTTGTGAGTTCAAAGATTTGGTCGAGAAAGAGTCAGGGAAGAAGATCAAGGCCTTGAGAAGCGATAATGGTGGAGAATATGTCTCTCAAGAGTTTAAGGACTTCTGTGCAGTGGAAGGAATTAAATGAGAGTTGATGGCACCTCATAGCCCATAGCAAAATGGGGTGGCCCAAAGGAGGAACAAAACTATTGTGGGTCCAAGGACTACCACTTCACTTGTGGGCTGAGGCAAGCAACACATCAGTCTATTTGCAGAATAGAAGCCCACATTGCATAGTTGGGATGATGACACCATAGGAAGCTTTCTCCGGTAAGAGAACAGATGTGGGTCACTTTAGGATCTTTGTCTCATTGGTATATTTCCATGTAACAAAGGATGCACAGAATAAACTTAAGTCGACAGTAGAGTTGGGGATACTTGTGGGGTACACTGATACACCCCACAACTATTGGGTGTATTTGCCTACCAGCCAGAGGACACTGGTTCGAAAAGATCTCAAGTTTGATGAGCAGAAGGCCATGCAAGTTTCCCTTGAGAGGGAGCTCCAACTACAAGTTGTGGAGAAACTATTGGTTCTTAAGGAGGAGGAGCCTTAGATTGATGCGAAACAGCGGCATGCAGAAGTTCCAGGAGTGGAGACATCCAATCAAGTAGAGTCTTCCAAAGATGGACGGAAGCGCATAAAAGAAGCAGATAGATTGTTGACGGATGCGAGAGAGAATATGGGAGAACCATCTTCTCAGCATAGACAAAGGAGGTCACCTGAGAGGTACACTGGATACATGGCCCTTATTGGGGAATTTGTTGAGATAGAGCCATCTTCCTTTGAGGAAGCAGTGTAGCAGCTGATTTGGGTTGATGATATGGTGGAGTATGACTCCGTAGTTCGTAACAATGTTTGGGATGTGGTTCTGAGACCAGAGAACAAGTTAGTTGTGAGTTCCCGTTGGCTTGACAAGGTAAAGCAAGTTGTTGATGGTAGTGTGGAGAAGCATAAGGAAAGATTTGTTGCCCGTGTTTTTTCACAGGTCAAGGGGATTGACCATGCCAAGACTTTTTCTCTTCTCGCAAGGTACTCATCTATCAGATCGATGTTGGCACTATCAACATAGATGGGTTGGAATATCCATTAGATGGATGTGAAGACTACATTCCTCAATGGTAAGATTGAGGAAAAGGTGTACATAGAGAATTCAGAAGGTTTTGAGACCTTCAATCGTGATTCGCATGTGTGCCGACTCAAGAGAGATTTGTACGGGTTGAAGCAAGCACCTTGTGCTTGATACACTAGGATAGACAACTACTTCACCGGGTTGGGATTCACAAAGAGTGAAGTAGATGCAAACTTGTACCACATCATCGTGAAAGGTAGGCCATTGATCATTGTATTTTATATTGATGATCTCATATTGATAGGTGATGATCATTTTATCATGTCTTGCAAGGAGGACCTTGCAAGAGAATTCGAGATGAAAGACATGGGTCTCATGCATTACTTCCTTGGCATGGAAGTGTGGCAGAAGGATGGGGAGTTTTTTGTGTCTCAGGGAAAGTATGCCAACGAGATGCTTAGGAGATTCCACATGGAGAAGTGCAAGCCCATGCAGACTCCTCTAGCAGGTAACTGGAGGAAGGAGGATGCTACTTGAGGGGAAGTAGTAGAGGCTACTGTGTATAGGCAGCTTGTGGGTTCACTAATGTACTTAGTGAACACACGACTAGATTTGTGCTATGCAGTGAACCAACTGAGTCAAGCGATGGTTCAACCTACCAAGATGTTTTGGAAGGCAGAAAAGCATGTTTTGAGATACCTTATAGGCACATCTCAGTATGGATTATGGTACAAACGGGCAGAGGGAGTGAAGTTATAGGGCTTCACTAATGCAGATTGGGTAGGGAGTCCATTAGATTGGAAGAGCACATCAGGAGGTAATTTCAACCTTGGGTCAGCTGCAGTTTCTTAGTACAACAGGAAACATAGGTTGGTTGCACTCAGCTCGCCAGAGGCTGAATACATGGCTGCAAGTCAGACAACATGTGAGGCCATCTGGATGTGGAAAATACTAGTTGGTTTGTTTGATCAGAGGATGGATCCAGTTGTGATCTATTGTGATAATCAGAGTTGTATCAAACTCTCTGAGAATCCAGTATTTCATGATAGGTCCAAGCACATCGATATCTAGTACCATCATCTCAGAGACTGTGTATCAAGGAGGATCATGTTGCTGCAATATATTTCGATAGAGAAGAAAGATGTTGACATTTTGACAAAGGCATTGTCAAAGTGTAAATTTGAGTTCCATAGAGACAGGATCGGGGTGGCAGATAATCCCTTTCTTGTTGAGAGGGAGTGTTGAAATGTGACAACAAGAATATTCCAATTTTAATTTGTCCTTGAATTAAAATTCGAATTTAGTCTCACCAGCTGCTTGAAAAATAATTAATTAATTCATCTTGAGTTAATTAGTTGTATAAATTCAAGTTAGAAGTCTTTCTGAAGTCATGCAACAATTATGCCTTAAATTAAGGAGATTATCCCTTAATTAAGGAGATAGGATTGAGTTATATTTGAGTTGAAATTAGTTAGCTTAGTTTACTGAGTTAAGTCCAGTTAAATTAGTTCCAAACTGTTTGAGGAACTAATTGTGAGTTATCAGTCATTTGATGCATGCATGCATTCAACTAGTGTACTCTAGATAACTGAAGATTCTCTCATCATTAACTCATGCATGTCTATTATTGAGATTAAAGGCAGTGATAGTGTACTATCAGTTGCATGTGTTCTCCTATAAAGAAAACTCATGCATGCAGTCAAGGCAATCATTCCTTGAGGATTGCACAGTTTTAGAGGGTGTGAGATCAATGTTACACTTAGTAATAGGAGGATCACGCAGGAGAAACTGCACAAGAAATATGAGCTTGGAGGTTAGAGGAGGAGGCTTATGAGAAGTCTATTTTGTTTATGATCATCTGTGAGGATTGTACTGAGAGCTGGCTAGCTGTGAGAGCTAAGGCTTGGTGTAATTCTGAGATATTTCCAATTTGTATGATAATACAGATAGTGGGGTTTTTATCTTAGGCTTTACCCTGAGTATTCTCCTGTGTTTCATGTGCATTGATTCTTCTTTTGGTTATAGGTGTTCAGGTTGATCTTGCTCAAATATTTTAAACTTCCGCAAATTTATTGTAGAAGTAGGTTAAAGTATTTTTCTTTGGTTATATTGCATTTTCAATTTAGTCTATAGTCAGAATTTCTAAACACATGCATGTTGTATTTGCGATAGATTTCATTTTGAGAAAGATATGTGGCTTGTGAACAATAACACATTGGAAACTTTTCATGCGCTCAAATCTACAACTGAAGCGAAACCAATCAAAGGCAATGAACAAAATTTGAAAATCTTGCAATATTGTAATAATAAATGGAAAATTTCCTAAATTTGCATCACCTTTACATATCCACTGAAACCAAAAATTGTTTTTTGTTACAGAATTAACATCTTTAGAAGAGATATTGGTAGCACCAAGAATGAATTTTGCACAAATACAACAACTTGGCTACAAAATATCATGAAGAGGAATAATAAGCACAATCATAAATGTTCCCGTCAATTTGAACAAAATTCAAACATCCCTACCTAGGGGTATTGATGATTGCATGACAATTGCAATAATGCTAAAATGAAAAATAGAATAGAAGAATGCATATTTGTTTGGAAATGTTCAACTAGAAAAAGTAGTGACTTCCTTATTCGACCTGTGCAATACAAATCTCTAAAAAAATGAAAAATAGTGATCAACAATGAGTGGCAAGAACATTTTGATCAACTTAGAAAGAATCATGAGACCAATAGTCTAGAAGTTGATGAAGCAAACTCACGATGTGTTGATAATGATTTAGAACCAGAATCATAAACACTTGTGCATGGCTACTTAGAAGCCCACTTAATCCATGATCTTGATACAAAAATATACAAATTGCACCTCCCGAAGGATACAAGCAATTGGGTATCTTCCAAGACAATTTATATATAAAAAAAAAATTTCCAACATTGTTTTATGGCTCTAGTCGACCTACTGATGTGGTCAATTGCTTCTCATATCATCAGATTGCACAATTAAAAATATTGCACATGTCTAAAGACTTCTCAACACATGTTACAATTTTTTCTTAAGGTAATTCATATATTGATAGATCGAGTTTCCAGTTCATCCTGGATTTCCATTCACAAAGGAGAGCTAAGAGGAAAATACTAGTTGCTAGAGAGGTCAAATATCAAAACAACCTTAAAAAAAATTTACAATCGCTAATTGCATATCAATTTTTGGAAAACATTCACACATCTTATTACTTTGAAAACATACGAAGAGACATATTTACAATGATACGCCAACTTGGTACACCAACATTTTTTGTTACATTTACTATTGTTGAGCACCTTTGGGAGCCATTGATAGATGCATTAAAAAAACCAAGTTATGCTAATTCAACCAACCAATTTAATGATACTTTGAATGAATTCATTGACAAATTGATTAGAAGTCACCCAGTCATTTTTAGTTGGTATTATAGACATAGAATCTTAGCCCTACGTACTTTGATCACAAAAAACAATGAGCTATTTGGGCAAGTGGAAGACTATTTTTTTATCACAAAGTTCCAAACTAGAGGGACCGAACATGACCATGGATTGCTTTGGATTAAAGATGCAAAAATATATCAAAATTATCCTAAAATTGATGTTATTTATTTCATTGATATTTATTTGTCTTGTGATTCAACACTGTTATCAAATCAAATGGTTCAAACACAAACTCATCATCTCACAAAAACTTGTAGAAAACAAAAACATTCTAGGTTTTCCTTTTCCACCAATGTGTGAAACTTGTATCTTACAACCTTTGTGCAATAATGATAATGAAAATCAAGAAATGAAAATAAAATTTTCATCTCCTTTACATAACAAAATGTACCCAAAAAACATGACATTTGATACTTTCCTAGCCAATCGTGGTACTATGAACAAATAATATATATTGATCCTTTTCTCCTACATTGTTCGATCCATTGTACTATCGAAAAGAAGTCACAATGATATTTAGATAAATGCATTTGACAAAAAATCCTTCCATTGTGGTATGAAAACACATATGCACAATTTATATTAGATGTCTATGCTACAACAACATATTGTAGTTCTTATATGACAAAGATGGAACACACAATGAAAACTGCTTTATAAAGAATCCGAGAAGATTGCTTGTCTATTGATGTTAGAAAATTGAAACCATTTGTAGGATTGGAAATGCATTGTTGAATTTGTGACGCAGGAAAAACCGCTTAAAGGAAATTTACCTGATCTTTATAATAACCATACATGGCCTGTGGGTTATGGCCCATCTATTCAAATCAGAAGCGTTTATATTGGTGGTTTTAACAAAAACCCGACCAATCACCAAACAATGCTTTAACACATAATTCACCAACGAACACTGGTCCCACTCCGAACGCACAAAACCAAAATCCAAATAAAATATATTGTGTCCATAAACTTCTCGAGTCCACTCAGGCCAAACCTTTATCGGCTTCAATCTCCATCGTTGATCAAGACACACTTGATCCAACGGTCAGCAACGATATCGCACGGAACACTTGCACGACGTTTAACTTCCCTTACGGAGCCGATAAGGATTATAAATCCTTGATCTATAAAAGTTTGGGTCCATTCTGAGATTAACATCTGATCATTTTATGACTTGATATCCGTTGGATATACGAAGTCATCAAATCTACGGTCTGTGGTTCTTCAACTACCACATGGGTTAAAAACAGGCCTAACCCCCGTCGTTGACTGAGACCTAAAAGTTTGACATTGAGATCTACAACTAGGAGTGAGCGTGAGTCTCCAACCACAATCAAAAAGATCTGTACTCTTCTACCTCCGCTATTGCTGATCACCATCGGATCTGCCAGCCAACTGACGTACCTGATTTATTCTGGGGTTTCTTCACAATTTTACCAAGCTCCGCCAAGATTTAACGCTTCTACCAAGTTAGTCGGTATCTAAACTATATACTCCACTTTCTCAAAATGTATCCAGGATCTTAACTGTTCACTGTAATTACAGAGGATTTTAGCCTACAATCTATGAAACCAATCACATAACCAAAGACCATGCAAAGCAAGATTTGTACACAAAATCATTTTATTCATAACAGTGTATACATAATGCATGATTCATCTTGTGCTCTGATCTATTCTCTCTTCCACTTAACTCTCTCTACACTATCTAACCTCTGTGTAATACACTCTGCCTACTCTAATGCACTCAATACTGAATTACACAAAGAGATACACAATCCACACTATATTCATATTGATAACTATTTACAAAAGAAACAATCGCACTCGACTGTTTCTATTCTCCCCTCCCTCATCCATCCTATCTTTCCATCTGAATCTAACCCCTCACTCATCCCAAAAGATTACAATTTATACAAAATTTAGATTCACGAACCTTTTTAGTTCAGATCTATAAATCTCTCATTCTTCCCTAAAGAATCTCTTCACTCCACTCTTTTCTCGAACAAATGCTAATTTAAGCTTTAACATCCCTCATATCCTATTTCAAACCAGATAATCTAACTGTTTGGTCTAATCTCCACACAGGGAGGATCAATCAGCCACTTATACCCTTTTCTCTCAGATTTTGAGAACAAATAAAAGACTCTCATACATTTAAATTAATAAAATTAACTAATCTCTTGTCTTCCAAACCTTTGTTAGCCACAACATGTGATCATACCATCACATTGCTGACTAGGTCCAAATGCTCCTGCATCAGACTCATAAAATTGACAGTTTTCATGACCTCCTAGTCATGTGTTTCTTCCGTTGATCATCCAATATCCCAAACTTTACTTTGTAACTGATCATCACTTCCATCATGTTGGTGGTTCATTTCTTTTATCACTGTTACTTCTGTTCTTCCAGGATTCCAAATCTTATGTTGTTGCTATCCACTTTCCTTGCTGATACAAATTTATTTTGTTATTTTCTCTTCCTTGCTGTCCCTCTTCTTAACTGACTTCATCTTCCACACTTTCTCAACTTCCTCTTCACAATTTTTTCTTAGCTGAACTCCACTGACATCTGTCTGTTGTACATTCTCCCTTACCATAGAAATTATGAAACTTCTGTCCAATTCTTCTTCACCTCTATCGTTTACAAATTGTTTCTTGTACTCTACAACTTCCCTTCCATTATCATTGAAGATAATCTTTCCCTTTATCTTATCAGGTTCATCTAATAACTTTTCCAATAATTTGAATCTTCCCTCATCTCCAATAAGCATATCATTTGCATATGCCTCCTCTTTCCTGTATAAAACCAAAATTTTGCCACAATTATTAGATTTAAAGTTACTATGGATTTATGTCTCCACAGATAACTCTGCCTTCAAGTCCTTATATTGATCCTCTGCAAAATTTATAAAACTGTCAATAAATTTCATTTGAGCACTTTCCTGTTCATTACAAAATATTCCCTGTTTTGACACAAAAATGTCATTCAACAATTCAAGAATTAAATTCTCTTGAAATATATCATTGTGAAGTATCCTTTCATCTTTTGTACAACTAATTAATGTTGTTTCATCTTCACCTACAACAGAAACAAAATTCTGGTTTTCTAAAGCTTCTTCATGGTTTACAGATTCATAAAAATAATCCACTTTAAAATCACAAAATTCGTGAACTTCTGTATTTGTAAACATCATCATACATTCCTTCACACTTTCCACACAGTGTAGATCTTCTACTGGAGATACTTTATTCTGGTTATCATCACAAATTTCCATTTGTTTGTCTTCGGCTTCCTTAATCATGAAAATTTCCCTGTCAATACCATCATTCTCAAAAGTATTAAACACATGATCAAAATATTCTTCTATTTCAACTATTTTCTCAAATAGTTTAACTTCTTCATCAACATGCATGAGCACATTGTCCAATTGTTGTTCATCACCATTCAAACTTGAGAATATACACATCATGTCAGTTTCAAAAATACAAGGCTCTTCATCTGAACTCTCATTGACCAGACCTTCATGCTCCTTTGAATTATTCAGATAGTTCACTAAGTTATTGAGAAATTCTTCCTCAACATCTCTGATTTCCTTTTCATCAAAGAAAACTTCTGGGACTGCAGCTTCTTGATTTTGCTTGACAATTTCATCATAAGTTTGCATAACATCCCCCCGTCCTTCACAATTTTCTCCAGCACTTAGTTTATACAAATAAAACAACAATGTCTCTCTCTCTTCTATGATAAGACTTTGATCTTTCAAAGATTTCCTTGACTTAACTTCTTTGGCTGGGTTCTCTGTGTCAGCTTCGCTTCTCTTCTCTTCACAACCCTGCAATGCGTTAGATTCTCTTCCTTTGTTCATTTTCCATTGGTTTTCTACCCATGCTAATATTCCTTCTAACATGATCCAATAAGTTTTCACTAAGAGAAGACACAACCATTTACTCATACCTTTTAATTTTCTCCACCAATCTAAGTCTTGAAAGTCTTCCTACACCTCCTTTTCTGTTTTTCTTGTCTCTGTCTCTTTCACAGAGTCAATTTCATTTGGCTACATACCTAAAACTTTACATTCACACAAATAATTAATCCCAAAATTATGAGATTCTCTTGCCTGTGAATATGCTACTAGCACCTTTCTCTCATGTTGATCTGTGTAGATCATCTCTTCATCACTATCATCACTGTCTCCTTCCCCAAGGAGAGGTCCTTTCTTTGATTCAAAAATGTATTCTTCAACTTTTCAAAGCATTAATTTCTCAGCAAACAATTCTCTGACAGGCCACTTAACTCTCTTCCCCACATAAAATCCTTGTTTCAAATATTCTCTGATTCCTTTCTATACCAACTTCTTCAAATGACTGAGATCTGCCTTCATCTCAACCAATTCTATGTTTATTTCTTCTTTATTCATTCTTTTGAGTCCAACTACTTTAGAACTCTTTTTCCTCTGTCTGTGACTTTCCTTTGTACCCCTGTTATGACTATCAATAGTCAATTCCATTTATTTCCCTGGTGAACTTTGCTTGTTCACTGGTGAGCTGTAACTAGCCCTTTCTTTCATTTGTAGCAAGGCTCCTTCATGTCTCACCAAACTTTTCTGAGTTTAGCCTTTTGGAATCTATTGGTTCTTTCCTCGAACCTTTCACTGACTAGAAATTCTACCCAACACTCCTCTTGCTGGAATTGTTATATTTAAGACAACTCTACCCACAATCACAATGGTGGAGCTGTCTCAACAACTTCTACCCAACCGCAGTTGGAAATTGTTCTCAACTTCTCTTGAACACTCCTTGCTCTAGGCAACTACATATTCAATTACTTACTTCCTTCTTTCATTGAATAATTTCATTTACTGTTGGGTACTATCACCTTTGCTCATTCGAGAATTCTTATTGCTTCATCTTCTTTAACATAGCTCATGTGCTATGATGCTGATACAATTCATTCTTCCTTCCAGTAGTTTCATTGATTCCATTGACCTGTACAATCTTATCTCAAGATACATCAAAGCACCTTTCAAACCTGCCAATTTTCCTTCAAAGATTTCTTACAACTAATTCCCATTCCATCAATTAAATCTTTGCCAAATGATTCATCTATTCATTATTTCATATAAACTTCCCCATTTAAAAGACTCCATAGTCAGCAACTATTCTTCATATTACGATTAAGATTCGATTTGAAATTCACCTATATTTACAAATTCATGACACACTACAAATTCCTTCTAATAACCTATTGTAAGCAAATCATGTCTTGCTTATGAAAATTCCAAAATTTATTCCTTGTAGTGGTTCTTCTTTCAGTCCTATCAAACCCAATCTATGTTCTTTCAACCATCAATATCATTGTCTTCAACAATACTTTAAGTAATCCTTAATGATTTAAATTCTTCAAATGATTTAAATGATTTCAATCATAGCAATACACTCTTCTATTTGACTTTAAATTCAAAACCTTCTTCTTCAATTTTTCTTTCAAATCAAACCAATCATTCAATCAATTTAACTGGAAATTTCATTTTCCTGAAAGGAAATTTTCACTCCGTTCCTGTTCTTCAAACATCCAAACAAATCTCTGTAAAATTACAAAATAAATATTCTTACCAAATCTACAATATCTTGTAGTAATTCCCAGATTTCAACAATTCTAATAGAATATCAAACTGCCTCTAATTAAGAACTCTCACAGGTATCTCCAATGTTCTTCTGATCATTCCAAGACTTTTTCTTATAGTCCTCAGTTGAAATTGCTTCATTCGCTTCTTTGTCACGATTACTTGTTGAGAAATAAGATTGATCCCTTCAACCAAACTCCACAGAGCATTGGTCTAGCTCTAATACCACTTTGATGCAGGAAAAATCGCCTAAAGGCAATTTCCCTAATTTTCATAATAACCATACGTGGCCTGTGGGTTATGGCGCACCTATTCAAATTAGAAGTGTTTATATTGGTGGTTTTAACAAAAACCTAACCAATCACCAAACAACACTTTAACACATAATCCACCAATGAACACTGGTCCCACTTTGAATGCACAAAACCAGACTCCAAATAAAATATACCATGTCCATAAACTTCTCGGGTCTGCTAAGGCCAAACCTTTATCAGCTTCAATCTCCGCCGTTGATCAAGACACACTTGATCCAACGGTCAGCAGCGATATCTTACGGAACACTTGCATGACGTTTAACCACCCTTATAGAGCCGATAAGGATTATAATTTCTTGATCTATAAAAGTTCGGGTTCGTTCTGAGATTAACGTCTGATCATTTTATGACCTAATATCCGTTGGATATACAAGGTCATCAAATCTACGGTATGCAGTTCTTCAACTACCACATGGGTTAAAAACATGCCTAACCCCTACCATTGACTGAGATCTGAAAGTTTGACATTGAGATCTACGACTAGAAGTGAGCATGGGTCTCCAACCACGATCAAGAAGTTTCGTACTCTTCTACCTCCGCTATTGCTGATCACCGTCGGATCTACCAGCCAATGGACGGTCCCGATTTATTCTGGGGTTTCTTCACAATTTTAACAAGTTCTGCCAAGATGTAACGCTTCTACCAAGTTAGTAGGTATCTAAACTATATACTCCGGTTTCTCAAAACGTATCTAGGCTCTTAACTATTCACTATAATTACAGAGGATTTTAGCCTATGATCTATGAAACCAATCACATAATCAAAGACCATGCAATGCAAGCTTTGTACACAAATTCCTTTTATTCATAACAATATTTACATAATGCATAGAACATCTCGTGCTCTGATCTATTCTCTCTTTCACTTAGCTCTCTCTACACTATCTAACCTTTATGTAACACACTTTGTCTACTCTAACACACTCAATACTGAATTACACAAAGAGATACACAATCCACACTGTATTCATATTGATAACTATTTACAGAAGAAACAATCACACTTGACTATTCGATTCTCCCCTCACTCATCCATCCTATCTTTCCATCTAAGTCTAACCCCTCACTCATCCCAAAAGATTACAATTTATACAAAATGTAGATTCATGAACCCTTTTAGTTCAGATCCATAAATCTCTCATTCTTCCCTAAAGAATTTCTTCACTTCACTATTTTCTCAAACAAATTCTAATTTAAGCTTTCACATCCCTCATATCCTATTTCAAACCAGATAATCTAGCTGTTTGGCCTGATCTTCATGCAGGGAGGATCAATCAGCCACTTATACCCTTTTCTGCTTTGATTTTGAGAACAAATAAAAGACTCTCATACATTTAAATTAATAAAATTAACTAATCTCTTGTCTTCCAAAACTTTGTTAGCCACAACATGTGATCATACCATCACATTGTTGACTAGGTCCAAATGCTCCTGCATCAATTTGTAACAAATGTCAACTAGGCAATCATTTCAAATTATACTCTCTTTGCCTTTGTAGCCATCATCTAGAAAAATCATGTTTATTAACACCACTCTAGTTGAAAAACAAACATATGTCCTTCAAATACCCGTTATCTTGCAATATGAGCATGGCAACTCTGAATATATTTTGTGCAAGTTAATCATTGATAAATATGTGGCCTGACCCATTGAACTTGAAACAATTTTCCGAGGAGAATATGATTCTTCCTATGTAGATGGGAAAACTGCAACAACAAAGAAAATGTGTATATGTCATACGATTCATTCGATATAGTGAACAAAAGTACCCTGAAAACCATTATAGAGCAAAAATGATGCTTTATCTTTAGAATAGAGAATCTGAATACACTATAAAAAAAGGTAGTGAGACATGGACCAAAGCATACTTGTCTCAAAAGTTTGCCATCAAAAAACATTTCTGCCATTCGATATCTCCATGGGGTGACATTGACCTTGCTTCTATTGCAATTTCATCCAAATATGAAGAGGCACTTGTCCTCAACTTGCCATCATGAAATGACACAAGGACTTGTTTTCGTGAAAAGTATGATATTCAACATGATCTAATGCAAAAGATGCAATCTAGAAGCATGCATATTTCTAGTGAAAATAACAATGAATATATCAAGAAACCTTTTTTTTTAGCACAACATCATATCATGAAATTAGAAGAAAACCAAAAAAGAACAACAATTTATATTGAAACAAATAGTACAATGGAAAGGAAAACAATCTAGGCAAGTGACTTTACTTCTTTATCACTGGAGGTGCAAGAACAGGAAAAACATTCATCGCATAAGCACTTTATCACACACTAATGCACTACTATAACAAAGACCTTCAAAGTGACCCCATTAAAAAAAGGGCCTCATAGTTGCAGTCACTAGAAAGGCTACATATATTGAAAATGGTGTCACAATACATTCAAATTTTCACCTACCATTCTCATCATCTAATATAACACCATTGAGTTCTAAAACACTTGATATGTTAACCAAAGAATATTTGCTCATAGATGAAGAATCATTGATTGGCTCTAAATTGCTATATAGCATTGACAAACGACTTCAGGAAATCATGCACATACTAACCACGCAATTTGGCAACCTTAACATAATATTTTGTGGTGATCTATGCCAAGCACAACTTGTCCACGATCATTGGATATTTGAGCATCCAAGTCATAATAAACTAGTACTCATTATAGTTTTTGGAAATCTAATGTTGCGCTTTTGAGCTAAAACAAGTGACGCAACAAGAAAACAAATAATTTTTGTCTATATTAAATAGACTTAGAGCTTGTTCACATACTATTTATGATCTTGAATAAATGAACAAGCATTGCCATAGATTCCCACCAAATGATCCAACATTTCCATGTTTGTTCTACTTGAACAAAGATGTGAAAAAACACAATGAAAAAATGTTATCTCCCATTAACACAAAAACTATAAAATTGAGTGAAAATGACAAAATAATTAGATCATTAAACATAGATAATTACACTAACACAAAAATGCAATTGGCAGCTATCATTTTGCTAAAAGAGAATATGCTCATTGAATTGATTAGTGGCAATTATGATATTAAAGACGACTTAGTCAATGGAGCTGAAGCCAATTTTATAGAAACCACAACAACTGAGAATGGTGAAATTTGGATTGAATTTCTCGATCCAATAATGGGAAATGTCCAACAAACAAAATTGCAGCGTTTATTCAAAGATGACATAATGTCTAATTGGACACCTATTACTAGAGTTTGTAGACATGTTCAATAAAAAAACAACAATAGTTACACAAGAGAACAATTCCCTGTTCAACTAACATGTGCATGACCCATACATCTATCACAAGGCTTGAAAATGGATAGACTAGTGTTTGACCCAAAAGGAGTTGGAAAAAACAGGCTTGTCTACACAACAATTTCATGTGTCAAAGATATTGAATCCTTGCATTTAATAAATAAATGAGAACAAATAAACTTCATTCTCTCTAAAAAATTTACTATTGAGCTACAAAGACTTAGAGAAAATGCTCCTCTCCAACTTGAGTATAGTTTACGGTCAACAAAAACAAATGACTACTTTAGAATATACTCATTGAACACACGTAGCCTCTCATTTCATTTTGAAGATATTATTGATGAATATAATATAATGAATGATAATATCTTTTTTTCCAAGAAACGAAAACAAGTGCGCCTCCACCAAATTCAATATTTGAAAAAAAGTATAATCACATACAACTATTGCATTTTCATGGCATTCTAACATGTTACATAAAAAACCTCACAATTAACAATGTCTTCATGTACAAGAAAAATCATATTGAATCAATAATTTCTTTATTCCATTTTCAAGAAAATGCTATTGCGATTGAAATGTCTATTGTGTACACCAAATGAAACAACTGACGAAATCATTGATTTGATCAAATACATTTTAAAACATGTGCCAAGAAACTATCAAATTTCTATTGTTGTTGACTTCAATCTGGACATGCTGTAGAATAAATGTGGACAAAAAAACTATTGTCATTTATGCAACAAAATAATTTCAAATTACACACAATAATAACAACAACTGATTATGGCTCGATGCTTGAGCTATTTTGGAAAATTCTTGCAATTAGTTATGTCTCCTTCCATGTCTTTGATGCCTACTGGACAAACCATCACACTATTTTTGTCATCGTACCTTTGATATACACTTGAGCCACCATGACAATGTTAATATGACTAAAGGAAAATGTTCAACGCTCACAATTATTCTCAAACCTCTAACCACTGCAAAAACAAGGGTAACAATATATGCATCATAACTAGAGAATCAATCATTTACTTAACCCATATTTCAATTCAATCTACAGAGACAACTTGTACAATCACATCTATAGATCACTATTCAAAAGCTAAACAAAATACTGCAAATAGGTGGTCATCTATTACAATAATTAACTTTGAACATCATCATTTAGTGCTTCATATTGGAAAGTCTACAATACTAATAACTTTTCTCTTGGCTTATCCAACAGTGATAACTTTTGAATTTAGTGACAATTAATTTCAACTTAGCTTTCCTACTCTCTGAAACAATGGCATGCAATACACATTGTGTCAGAGTGACATAAAGAGAGCTTTGCACCTATCAACTATGGAGCAATAGAACAAGTAGAAGAAACTATTCCATGTTATATTGTTGCAAAATTATTTTTCCATTGTAAATCCTTTTACTTTGTTTGTACTCTATACATTGTCCTTGCATACATGGATAAAACACACTTTGAAATTCACCACACTTAGATTTTGACACTCAATTTTTTGTACGTTGGATTCCTCGAACACACAACCTACTTGGATTGCCATAAATGTAAATATTTAATATTCATTGTTGAGGTGTATACCATGATTAACATATGGATGTTTATTATTGTCCAGTCTTTAGCTATAGTTACTATGTATATATCATTATCTACACCGCTCTTTAAAATGAAAATTGATTTTTGAGTTATTTATTATATACATCTTCTCATTTTCTTTTAACTATTGAACAACAATGTAAATAATTGTTCTTCCAATAATTGCTTCTTCTTCCTGTGCCTATTGTGTCTGAAACACACTATGCATCGACCTTCAAAGGCCTCCTTTTATTTCTAAATCATGTGTTAAATACAATGTCCAATCAATTTTGTTTTCCACAAATAATTGAACATTGATATGAATGCTCCCTTTTCGAAAGATTGTCTATTTCCACTTATTTCCCCACAACAACATCACATAGTTGGTTTTTCTCTTCCTTGTGTACTATAGTTACACATAGTGTATTTTTGTATAAATTCAAACTAAAACAAATTGTAACAAGATCTGAACAACAAAATCTCTAAAACAATAGCAAAATACTAACCACTAGGGCTAAGAATAATTATGTACATCGGTTAACTACCACTACTTCCATTTGATATGATGTTGCGCATATTGTTTATGGCATTACCATTGTAGTTTCTCCTTATCAAAATGATTTTACTGCAATAATTGTTTCCAAAGCTATTCTTGATTCCTTTTCTCCAACAATCAATATTCTATTACATCTTACATCTCCCTTCATACCTTTGCTTAGTACAAACAAATCAATTGCTTTTCATTGCACTATTTTTCTTTTTGATTGTTTAGCTTTTGGTTCCTTATTCTCCATATTTGTCTCTCACTTGTAGCTATAAAGTAGTACTGCTAGAAAAAATAGCTCATGGTATAAAAAACAATAGAGTAACATTGCATGTGATAAGAAAAGCACCCAAACCAACTTGTTTGTGCTTGATACTAAACCAAGATACATATATATTGCATATCAAAGATCCACTTTGCCCTTGGCACAACCTTTTGACTACAATGCCTCCAAGATTGAAGACCTCCAACAAATTTGGTCATTGTGAAATAGATTGCTATTCACCTTACATACATTACAAGTATCTATTTCCAATGTACAATTTTGCTTTGCCTTGATAATTGTCTCGACCTTAATAATCAACAAAAAATCACAAAAAATTGTTCAATGCACTCTTACGCTAATTCATTTACAAGATATCTAGATTCCATTCCAATTTTTTTCATATGACATTGTAGAGATGAAATCAACAACAAATCAACATTAACCCTTTATGTTCTTTGCAGCTTTGACAACAAAAAAAAATTGGCAAAACAAATCATTTGATCTCACACACCTTTCCTCTTTTACACTATTTTGCCTTTTTTTTACGTTTATTCTTATACAATTATGTCATATTTTAAGTTATTCCTTTGTAACTGATGTCAGCATTTCATTGAAAATTTTCACAAAACCATGGAAAACAATAACCATGGTTCCCAACTGTCAAATACACAAATAACAAAAGAGAAAGATACAAAGAGGTGAGATTGGCTACTCAATTTAGCAATTTGCAACTTTTCCAACTACTACTACTTTATATAAAATGTGACTTTATGAACACTAAGTATTTTTATTGTTCAAATTGCACAGATTAAAAATTGTGTAAACTATTCATTGCTCAATTATACAATTATGTAGAGGTGCACACACAAATGTTTTCGAAGGTGATGTCCTTGTAGTGTATGGGCCAAGGCAAACCATAAATCCAAATTCATCGGTCAAAACACAACTTGTGCATGTATATCTTGTAGACAAAAGTGGCCAACTACCAATTACAGTTAGTAGAAGCAATAATCCTATAAAATGATTCTATGACAATTTTTTTTGCAGGAAAAAGTATTTGTATTACAAAATTTGTAGTGAGAAGCAAAGGAGTCTATGAGAGACAAGATGCAAAAATTTGTATAGTCTTAAATGAAAAGAGTTCAGTGCAATCGTGCCCCAAGTTTGTAATAATCGTAGACTAGCTCCGTATACAACGTTACACAACCTTCTTATGTCAAGTGAGACATATCAAGTTGGTTTTGTTGCAACTATCATTATAACATGCCACCAAAACAACAGGAATTTTGAACTCAATATCAAAGATGGTGAGACTACCCATGATACAACTAATGTAAGTCAATTCTTACACCAAAACATTCTCTAGATTCTATTGCACATTGATAAAAAATTATTGCTATGATTTTGCTTTCCTTGTCAATGACATAAAAAGAAAACATGTGTTTTCATAATTACAATATGCCATAACTCTGATACTCAAAAATTTGCATCCAATGCCAACTACAACTCATTGAAACTTACAAAAAATATTTTTTGGCAATAAAACATGAGCTTGCATCCACAAACAAAGCACTTTATCTATTCAATAATATTGTTAGAAATGATCCAAAAGGATGTCAGATGCTACGATCTGTAGCAACAACTTTCATTGATGTTCTCAATGATAGTTGTGAAAAAGCACACTTTTTTTCCTTCAGTAAATCAGCAACACATGTATTTACTTAAATGTACCTTTTACATTCTATGAATATCTATTATTTTGTTCAAAATCCTTATATTTTTCCTATCAAAACTTAATAATTATACTCACTTTTGAAATAGGTATAAGGAACACACAAACCAAAGAATGCTTTCTCATCACCCTATGAGAAAATTTGTGCTCAATATTTAGATCCCATTCTTCCAAATTTATCAAGTTGCACATAGTGCAAATAAAGTACAACAACTTCATATTGTCCCAGTGTCGATTGCATACTAGAGACACATGACAAAAAAATAGATAGAAAATTACAAATGCCACAACTCTAACAAATTTTCCCAACAATTGTTGGGATAAGTTTCCAAGAATATATTGAGAACATATCATCCACAATGTTCAATTTGCGAAAGCTCTTTGTTCATGACATATTCACTTTGACAATCAATAGAATAATTGTTGACATCAAGCCACTCTAAAAAATATTTCTTTCATACTAATTCCTCTAGCTTCACTGTTCTCAATGTATCTGTCTTCCCAGAACAATGCATCATTAACAAGTTCATTTACTTATTGAATACTTGAAAAACATAAATCTTGTATTAGAATTTGTTTTGTTACACTAATATTTCCTTGTTACTCATTGTCACAAAGTTTGTTGCACTGCCACTTGGAAAAATTCTATCAATTGTAGAAGAACTATGCCAGTACCAATACCAATGACTATCTAGTCAATTTAACGTCTTAAATTGCTCTACATAAACTATCAATCCGGGTATCGTAAACTAATGAAGTGTGGTGAACTATATGTGCTTAGTTAACCTTTCTCTTACTTCGTTGTTTTATAGTTTATGTTGTTTTTGGGGTTTTGTTTCTCATTGCTTAAGGAAATTTAATCTAAGAAAAACTAATCTACTGTGAGCTCTAATGCTCCAAGCACCAATTGGAAATAGGAGGACTACTTTCTTGGACTATTTTGTTAAGCATAGATTACACAGTTAGATATGCTAATTTGAAATGGAAAGCAAATACAAAACATGTAAAGGAAAACTAATCTTCTGTGAGCTCTAATGCTCCAAGCACCAATCGGAAAATAGGAGGACTACTTTATTGGACTATTTTGTTAAGCATAGATTACACAGTTAGATATGCTAATTTGAAATGGAAAACAAATACAAAACATGTACAGGAAAACTAATCTACTATGAGATCTAATGCTCCAAGAACCAATCGGAAAATAGGAGGACTACTTTCTTGGACTATTTTGTTAAGCATAGATTACACAGTCAGATAAATCTATAATCAATCGGTTGAACACACTTGCATGAAATAAAATTGCATGAATGAAAAATCTAATCTATCAAACTTGAAAGCAATAAAATGACATAATGAAATCAGAGCAAAATTACAAAATAAAATCTACTCTACCTTACATTCTAATGTGCTCCATGACATCTACTTCACATCTCCTTCCATGTTGAGAACATTAAAACTTTATTCAAATTCTTCAAAATTACAAAGTACAACAAAGCTCTCTAAAGTTTTCAAAAGCCATCAAGGAAGAACTACAAACTCTAAGCTAAGCTAAGACTCACAAGCTAACAAGCTTAAGAACTAACAAGCTAACAAATGAAGGAGAGAGATCTCCTATTTCTACAAAAAGATAAGACGCCATCTCATTAATGAGAGTCCATGAATCTCTCCCTCTACCTCTAGAGTCCTAATCAAAATAGGAACTGATAAAACACATGTCTTCTTAGAGTTTCAATACAATTAGGAGATGTGACACATATCCTCATGATCCCATGATTCTCTCCACTCAAATTCGAATTTGGCCTTAGAGTGCCACATAAAGGTCTTTTAGAAGCCTCATTTTGACCTACACATGTCAACAATCTCAACCCACTTATTAGGTATAAGCATATGCACATTATTTTCTAATTTTTAACCACAAATTCACTTAAAAGGATTAGAATTAATAAAGATTGGAAAAACATAAATGTGTCCCCAATGATAATGAAAGTGGGATGAATGTGGTGACATAGTAGTGAAATGGAGGTGATATAATGGACATAATAGTGAAAGTGTAATGGAAATGAATGAAATTTTCAAGATCCAACATACCCCCCAACTGAAGCTATTGCATATCCTCATGCAATATATATTACGTTAACTCTTTTGATCTTTGAGCTTTGGCTTAACTTTGCATGATATCATTTGATAACTTCATATTTTGCAAAGTGTTTTACTTGAATTGCAACATGGTTGGTTCTTGCGTTACAACCAATTTTTTTTGTTGTTGCATTCTATTTTGATCTTTGAACTTTTCATAATGATAATTTGATTATTTTTGCAAAGTATATCTTTATTGGATTGCATGATGGTTGGTTCTTGTGTGACAACCATGATTTTGTTTGTATCCAATTTATCCTTTAAGCACTTTTTGAAAAAGCCATTGTATGCTCATAATAACAATGTAATAGTTAATATATGTTGGAAGTATGGGAATCTTGAATATGATATGGACATGGAAAAATATGAAGATGAATGTATCCCCCCCCCCCAACTGATGGTATTGGCAATTTTATGAAATGAGGAAGAGAAATGTTTTTCCAACAATTATCATTCTGGCTTTTTATGGAATTCTATGGTCAAACGTTAAAAAATGATGTACCTTAACTTACCCTTTGGACTGGATGAGTTGTATGTGTGGTGGCTGCAAAATTCTGATCATATTCTTCTTTGAGTGGCTGAACAAAAGGAGTCATGGATAAAGAGTTAAGATGAATTTTTATTGCTTCTACTAAAACTTGTTGAATCTGCTCCAAAATGTTAAAAATAATAGTCTTCATGTCTTCAAAACTCATTGGCACAATCCCTACTATGTGAAAAAAATGTTATGATGTCGAACATAGCAGGAAATTGTTAACTTTGTGGCCATTAATGGATGCCACTAGTGAACACGAGAACTCTCACCATTGATGACAATGAGAGTCAAGATGCCCAAGCACATCTTGCTAGGTACGAATGAATTTGCCGATGTCAAGTCACCTAGAAGATCTGATGAACAAGAGACATTAATGTATTCCCATTGTTTGTCAGCATGAGGACTTTCCATTAAGGCATGCAAGCCTCAAGGTGTTTTTACAAAGAACTTAGACTCAAGGGACTATGGACTCAATAATTTGCATTGAAGCATGGCTTATTTGCGAAATGAAAATGACAGGAAATGAAAGATGAAAATGGAAGATGGAAATGGAGAGCAGAAATGGCAATGGGCAATAAGCATGTGAATGAGCCTTTTGCTTTTATTTGTGGATTATGAATGGACAAAAAGAGATGAAAAATGCATGTGAATGTAAAAGAAAAGTATGAAGTGAAATGAGGTGAACGGTTTATTATGAGGTATGGATGTGATGGATACAATAGTATCTGAAAGTTTTTCAAGTGTTTGGATCTGATTTTGCATCAACATATTTCCTCTTTGTTGCTGATCATCCTCTTATGAAACAAATTGGTCTCTTAGAGAGACACCATTCTCTTATAGTCATTTGTCCTTCCTCCTGGAACTTGCAAAAAAACTAATACTTCTTCTGCAATGGAATGTAAGATTATCAAAGGAGAGAGGTGATCAATCTCTCTAGTTATAATATTTACACACGAAACTAAGAATTTGTATTAATGAAACAAGTTCTCAAAGGAAAAATCAAAAGAATTTATACCTGCTTTGGAATTAGTGCCTCAAGTTGATGTTGTTTCTTTTTAGCAATTCATTTCATTATTGACCATTTCAAACTCTAATAATGGATTTATCATTCTGTAGATCTTGTTGAGATCTTTCCAACAATACTTGAATCATCAAAATCTGATTTTGTATGAGAAAGTTAGGCTAATTTGAACAATGAGGTTTTTCGGCTGCGGAATTGGACTGTAGCTGCAGAATGTGCAAGGTTTCTGTAGCTAAAAATCTTGAATAAAAAGTTAGCTAGTCATCTTTCATCATCAACCCAAAATTAATCAATACCTTCAGAAAAGTGAGCAAATAACATATTCATTTCATTGATTCAAATTTTTTTTTTCTTGACATGCGGCGACTTAGTGATAACACACAACTTGACTTCCCTTTGACTAGGGTCTTTTTCATCGAATTAGATCAAATGAATAGGACACCATCCATGTACTGACATTTTCCCAGCTACCCATGTGGTTTGTTTCATCTGTTGACACCTATAACCTATAGAAGTAATAAAATGGTTGCGGAATTGCTAGTTAGCTATGGAATCAGGCTGCATTTTGTAGCTAAAAGACAGCCAACCATTAGTTTTGAAATTCAGCACGCAATCCTCCAATTTCTGTATGATCACTAGCAAGATCAATTAGTACCAAGGCATAGTTCTCAAGGCCACTGATTAAAGGAATTCTAAAAACTGGATTCAGCTGTATTCTAATTGTTGATTTACTCAAATTGCTTAAAACCAAAGCATATAATCCAACCTCGCTGTAAGCGCAATTTGATAAATATGAAGTGGAAAATAGTCATGAGCTTGATCAGTGCTTTTTATGGGATTACAGGTTGACAAAGGTCATTTCATTGCAGAGTTTTTGGCTGAAAGTATGGTTAGACTGCCAAGCACATCATAATAAAGTTAAACACGTACACAGAACTTGTCAATGAAGACAAGATTCATGAGTATCAACACCTGTGCCAATATTTTAGCAAGTAAAACACCGAGCATAGGAATAGTTGTTAGATGGGTGCTTGGATAAGTGCCGTATTTGATCATCTTACTGTTAAACAAGAAGTAGCGGAACAAGATTAGACGGGTGGCAGAAGACGTGTTTCCTCAAACAACCAAAGCGTGCCGTGTTTAAACTGTTCTTTGTTCATTTAATAGAAATCCTTTTTTCGCATGCATTCAGTGACACGGTGGATGACCTGGCAGCTAAGGAAATAGGATCTAGGTGGATTTCTCAAAGAAATCGAAATATGGCCACAACTATTCAAAAAGCACTGTTTTTCCTCACGCGGCATGCAAAAAGAGGCTTCAGAGAACCGAGCAATTCTCTCAAACCACCACAAATTTCTTAAAACCAAATCTAGGCTATCTAATTGACCCTATTTCTGAAAAAACCCATGTTTTATTTTTTCCAAATTCATTTTCATTTGGCCGAATCGTGCAGTTAAATTTTGATGTTTTTTCTGTTCTGCGTTTTTTTTTTTTTTTTTTTTTTTTTTTTTTTTTTCTGTAAATTATTGCATTCGGCTGTAAAATAAATTTCGAATTTTTTTAGATGCAATCACAACACAGGAAATGGCGAATGAACCAGCCAATCTCATGAAAGTTTTGCAGAGATTTTATAGCTTTGATAACTCCCGTAAAGACCTTAAAGAGCTCTCTAGATGGTCATTTGAAGCTCGGTTGAATGCATAGATTGAAGTTTGGGTTTTGATATTAGACGTGGTCACAAATAAGAGATCAAAGCCAGCAAACAAATCCAACAAATGGGACATGGCATTTGGTAAATGATACTTTTGGAATTTGTTAAAAATGCCATCACAAAAATGAAAATTTTCTTGCTTGCACATAAAATTTGATTTGTCCCTCACCATTCTTATTTATAAATCAACGTTTTCCTATTGAATTAAAGCTCAGATGATTTGCACAATTGGATTTTTCATTAACAGGTTTTGATGAAGTCCTTAATCACAAAAACAAAGGTTTTGATGAAGTTCTAATCACAACAACGGATTAGAATCTAATGGCTCCCAATTTCAGGCAGCAAAAGCATCAAAGTAAATGAGCTAAAAACAGGGCTTTGACTGAGGTCTTAAGCTAATTTTTATCAATCTGAGCTAGGTGACTAGGATAGGATCCATGTCGGGACAATTCCGGAGATGCCCATGAAGTTAGTTTATTCAATGGAAGCCTGTAACCTGTTAAACCTTGAAATTAGCTGCGGAATTCTCAGTTAGTTGTGGAATCAGGTTGCATTCTGTAGCTAAATTGTAGAATCCTATTAAAATAGGACACAGTGTTTTGAGGACCACTACAGACCATAACCAGTCAATATTGGATAGTTGAACCTATCAAAGCAATTTTTTTTATTGAATCAATTGAAATGATTAAGTTTATTTTCTCCTTTTTTTTTTTTTTTAACATAACAATCTTTTTTCTGATCCTCCAGATCACACAAAGTGTAGGAGGAGCATACTCAAGAATTATTAATTTTTTTTTAGATGTAAGAAATAAGGTCTCCTAATTACACTTCCCCGGCAACAGTGCCAAAATGTCTAGTCAATTTAACGTCTTAAATTGATCTACATAAATTATCAATCCGGGTATCATAAACTGATGAAGTGTGGTGCACTATATGTGCTTAATTAAATTTTCTCTTACTTCGTTGTTTTATAGTTTATGTTGTTTTTTGGGGTTTTTTTTCTCATGCTTAAGGAAATTAATCTAAGAAAAACTAATTTACTATGAGCTCGAATGCTCCAAGCACCAATCGGAAAATATGAGGACTACTTTCTTGGACTATTTTGTTAACCATAGATTACACAGTTAGATATGCTAATTTGGAATGGAAAGCAAATATAAAACATGTAAAGGAAAGCTAATCTACTGTGAGCTCTAATGCTCCAAGCACCAATCGGAAAATAGGAGGACTACTTTCTTGGACTATTTTGTTAAGCATAGATTACACAGTTAGATATTCTAATCTGAAATGGAAAGCAAATACAAAACATGTAAAAGAAAACTAATCTACTGTGAGCTCTAATGCTCCAAGCACCAATCGGAAAATAGGAGGAATACTTTCTTGGACTATTTTGTTAATCATAGATAACACAGTTAGATATGCTAATTTGAAATGGAAAGCAAATACAAAACATGTAAAGGAAAACTAATCTACTGTGAGCTCTAATGCTCCAAGCACCAATTGGAAAATAGGAGGACTACTTTCTTGGAATATTTTGTTAAGCATAGATTACACAATTAGATAAATCTACAATCAACCGGTTGAACACACTTGCATGAATTAAAATTGCATGAATGAAAAGTCTAATATATCAAACTTGAAAGCAATAAAATGACATAATGAAATCAAAGCAAAATTACAAAATAAAATCTACTCTACCTTACATTCTAATGTGCTCCATGACATCTACTTCACATCTCCTTCCTTGTTGAGAACATCAAAGCTTTATTCAAATTCTTCAAAATTACAAATTACAACAAAGCTCTCTAAAGCTTTCAAAAGCCATCAAGGAAGAACTACAAACTCCAAGCTAAGCTAAGACTCACAAGCTAGCAAGCTAACAAATGAAGGAGAGGGATCTCCTATTTATACAAAAAGATGAGAAGCCATCTCATTAATGAGAATCCATGAATCTCTCCCTCTACCTCTAGAGTCCTAATCAAAATAGGAACTGATAAGACACATGTCTTCTTAGAGTTTCAATACAATTAGGAGATGTGACACATATCCTCATGATCCCATGATTCTCTCCACTCAAATTTGAATTTGGCCTTAGAGTGCCACATAAAGGTCTACCTAGAAGCCTCCTTTTGACCTACACATGTTAACAATCTCAACCCACTTGTTAGGTATAAGCATATGCACATTATTTTCTAATTTTTAACCACACATTCACTTAAAAGGCTTAGAATTAATAAAGATTAGAAAAACATAAATGTGGCCCCAATGATAATGAAAGTGGGATGAATGTGGTGACATAGTAGTGAAATGGAGATGATATAATGGACATAATAGTGAAAGTGTAATGGAAATGAATGACATTTTCGAGTCCCAACATACCCCCCAACTGAAGATATTGCATGTCCTCATGCAACATATATTACATTAACTCTTTTGATCCTTGAGCTTTGGCTTAATTTTGCATGACATCATTTGATAACTTCATATTTTTGCAAAGCCTCTCCTTCAGAATAACTGGCAATGACCGTAGGATCTCCACTTCCTGGAACATTGTGCCTCCAAATTGGGAGTTTGGCCAAAATCTTATATCTTTTGTGTATTAAGTTGTTTTTGCCTTTTTCTGGGTAAATTAAATGCCTCTTAAATTAAAAAACAATCATTGTTTCTCTTTTCTTTTGTCCTGTGAGGTTTTCTACCCGCATGTATGCACTATTCAATCATTGGATACATTTGTGTATTGGGTTTCTTCACTTGTGTTGGGTAGCATTAAAGTATTATGAAACTTCTCTGGTTTTCTTGTGTTGTTTGCACAAGGGTTTGAAGGATATCTTTGTTGCAGAAGGGTGTTTCAATTGACTCTTTTTTAATTCTTTGTTCTCATTTTTGGTTGCTTTGTTGTTTTTCTTTAGGGCTTGCTTTACATTATGTTTTATGCTTAAGACTATTTCTCATGGATTTCTATATGATGAAGTTCTTCTTATTTGTGGGTTTCATGTGTTGTAAACCATCATGAAATAATCGTTTGTTTTTATGTAGTTGGGGTTGAAATGTAATTAAACCATTCTAATATTTCTAAATATATGTGAAATGTTTTTAAAGAGCATGAATATTGGAGTGAAAATAAACAAATATGATCTCTTTGTTAATTTTTTAATTATATATTATAGAATATTTTTTTCTTTATGATTGGAGGGACCAATAATTAGGATGGTTTTATATTCATTGACATAGGGTTGATTTTGATCACTATTTTTATAAGCTCGAGATGCTTATGCATGCTTCTTCTGTAGACATGGATATGTTAGACATATTTGAACCTCGAATCTTTTGATATATAAAACTTCGTTTTCATAACACTTGCCAATTAATATGCCTTGAAAACTCATACATTTTGAATTTTGAAATTATTCAAGAGGGATAGGAAAGTGAGATACGACGCAGTGGACAGCGTAAAGAAATACATCATGTGGAGCAAATTGGGGATTCAACAGAGTAAAATAAATAGTTCAGGTTGAGTGGATAGGGAATTCCAACATATGTTCAATGATAAGTGACCAATATGACCACACAACCAAATTTATGTATTAGATAGGCACTGTACGAGTGTTGGTTTACTCTAATTTTGTAAACAGAACCTCCTTGATATGAAATAAACCCTAGTCCACTATGTTGGCTTGAGGGGGCCTAACCCAGGTTCAACGTTAATTAGCCATACAAATCCCTACACTACTGGCCTTTTCAGCATCAACCCACGGAGTGTGGAACAAAGTCTCACCCGAAGTAGTATGGGGGGATGCTGGAACCAAGTTTTCGCACCCTGAGATGGTTGTGATGTCATTTTATTTCTTCTATTCCTGCCTTCGTGCAGGTGATCCCATTCTAGGGCTTGTAAGACAAACCCTCTATTCCGGCTTTCAATACCTTCGCGAAAGTATATGATTGACCTTCTCGCAACCCTAACCTGGGGCTCAGGTACTTTCACACTGTTATGCTAGCGCACTGTGCAGATTCCTCAATTACCCTAAGTGATTTACTTATCTTGCCGAATACTTAAAGTTATCACTACATAATTAGATATTCGTAATTGTGTTTAATTATTCAATGTAACTGTCTTCATTCGTGCATCATGGAAGCATAATAAAGGAAATTCATACACAAAATATCTAAACCCATCAGTAGAACAAATACACAGAAATTGCAGAATAACTCCTTTTATTAATATCTTCCAAGTGTTACAGACTCTTTCCACCCTATGCACACAGCTGTAGGGGTCCACACACTTAGCTGCAGACTTCTACCCTAGGCCTTTATGCACTCAGCTGTAGAGCCTCTATCTACACTACAACCCAATACTTAGACTTCTTGCTGGAAATCTATGACTCTCTTACATGTTGTGTCTCAAACTACTTAGATCTTAGCTCTTTTTATACAATCCCATGGTCTGCGGACCATGGGTAGATTTCTTATAGCTGAATTTTCTTTACAAAAATAAGGGCGTACTACCCTTTATGAAACATAACACCTTCACGCTCCGCGACCCCAAAATGCAGAGTATCTACAATAATTTTACAAAAATTGACTTAAACATGGGCTTTTAGCCCAAAAACTGCCCTTGGTGGATCCTCCTCCCAACGGGCCTCCAACACAAACATCATGACTCGCCCCTGAGTCACTAAGTAGGCACAAAGATCTTTGCACGAATCCCATCCAGCTCGACCCTAATGACTACAAATTTGGCTGTGCATTGAGCTGTTGCCTACTTCGCATCTTCGACTGCCTTCTCGATTACTACCCCTGCACTGTCAGCTTGAAGTTGTTGTTATGTCACTTGAAGAGTTGCAAGCTTGCCTTCAATGTTTCTTGTGACTGCATAAGCTTCCTCCATTCAGGGCTTTAGTCGTGCCCTTAGCACTGCTTCCTTGTGTAGCACTATGTCCACTTGTTCCCTCAGTTGCTTGGCTTCATGAAGCTTGGCTAACCTCTATGCCAGCTCGATGGTTCACGTTGTGCCCTTAACTTCATCATACTGATGTTGGAGTTCGCGCGCTTCCATCTCTAACCTCTGGATGTTTGGGTCCTCCTATAAGCTGGTCAGGACCTCAAACTTCAGCTACTTCTGGGGCAGCTACTTTGGCCTTCCTCTCCATTCCCTGTGCTGGCTCGTCTACTGCTTATTATGTATTGGTAATGTCTAGGGCGCAGACATGATCTTCCACAAGAATTCATTATGTCCACCAGCAAAGTCGCAAATACCCCAGAAACTATCAGAAGCTCGTATTGCTCACGATTCATAGGTGCTTGAAATCTCAACCGTTAAATACTCAAAATGCCAAGTGTTTTTCACTGGGCAACCATTTGTAATTTATAGGGAAATTTGAATTCAAATCCGACTGTTCCCCCAAAATCGGTTCATTAATGCCAGATTGGCAGGAAGTTTTCAAGGATTTAAGCCATAAATTTCGTCTTAAATGTCAGTTGCCCACTCCATTTGGCCTCACTTCTTCCGTCTTTTCATGAATAGTGACTTTAAAAATCACTTTCCAGCTGACCTGCATGATTTATCCCTGGGTAGTGTAGCTCCCTCCACGTTGCCATGGACCTAGTGGCACATCCTTGCTTCGTGCCATTGTCAAAGATTCCCTTGTGCGTACCCCACCATCTTGCGAGCGCAGCGCGCAGTGCCTAGTCCAAGGCTTGGAAGCACTGCTTATTTGGTACCTCCCTTTCAAATGCATCCTAAAAGATATCTACCTCATTCAGACCATCATAAGTACGAAGATTTCTTACGTCTTATGACACACAACGTAATGACCATGTCATCATGTTGCAATTCAGCGTAGTTAATTCAAGTAACCGATTATGCCAACGTTCTACTTCTTCGTCAGAGTCCGAAGTGCAGGAAATCTTGCGATCCCATGTAATCTGTCCATCCATGGTGGGATTTACCCAATCTTGGTCTCACATTTTTATCTTATAGATATAGTCTAGGTCATCATCACTCTCATAATCGCGGATAGGTTCAATATAGTGCAATCCTTCAGCAAGATCAAGGGGTACTATTACACACAATGATTTCTTCTTAAAGATCATCTTTCACTTCATTAGATTGATTACCCCATTCATATCAGTAGCCCAGTCAATTCCCAGGAGCGCAGGATAGGGATTGTTGTCATCCACTATCTCTACTACTTCAAAGTTAGCCAGTGCACTCACTCCCTCAATATCCACGGTCAACCCTTGCAGCACCCCATGGGGATGATTTTCTGCTGATTCACCATCCTTAGCTGAATCGGAGACCATTGTAGCGCAGGTCTCCCATTCGTTCCCAAGTCTGTTTTGGTAGGAAATTCGCATCTAACCCTAGGTCCAAAATGACCTGATCCATTTCATACTCTCCTATCTATGCGACTAGTCTCATCTCCTGTCTCATCCTTATTTTATGCTTGCTAATCTTTCGTACTACGCGCGGCTCACCTGGCGTGATTCCAGTGCATCTATTGATGAGTTACTGTAATCCTTTCATAGCCTTACTGTCATGCAGCAACTTCATACAGGTTTCCAGGAAAGTTATGAGCATAAAGGGTTTCATATCCCGCTCAGGCTTATCCTTGCCTCCTGAGATGGAGGCCTCAACGAAGCTATTCTTATCTTCCATGAAGGTCTCACGTGCATGCTCCAAAATGAGCTCAGTCTCCTTCGTTAGAGCTTTGCGGACCCATGCACTGTCTTTTGGTTGTTTACCTTTGTCATCTCCCGTCACGATTCCACTTTTGAGCACTATATTTAAGTTTGGATCTTCTTCATGCGGCTTAGACCTCATCATCTGCAGGTTCTGAGTTGGTAGAGGTGGTAGCGCCCCTTTGTCATGTATCCTAGTTATCAACGTAGGATAGTCTTCTACTTCATGATCAAACAGCGTGCAATACTTGCATGACAGATGTGTTGGATTAGTGAAATCGTGGGAATATTATCCTGGTCCTTTGCAATTGTATAAAATCAACTATCCTTGACCTCTGCCAGGTCCTCCTCCGCCTCTGCCTCGTATGTGCCCCTAAAATATTGTTTGCGCCATTCCTACATTCTGGTCAAGGGGCCACATTTTGGCCTGAACCCTATAGGAGGGAGTTCTATCCATCATCAGTTCATAGCTCTTGCAAGTATGCTCATCATGTCCTACCGACCTACAAAAGTTGAAGAACAACTGTTTTGGTGCTTTTACATACTTCTATAGCAAGTGACAATTATCCATGGTATGTTTTCCAGCTACCTGACAGATAGCGCATCATAATGCAGGCCCTGCGCTAGGTCCTACTTGAGCTTCTAGCCTTAAAGTCATCAGTCCTCCTCCTACAATGTAGTTTGCAAAGATCGTGCAATGGTATTTGTCATGGCCCTGACTCTTGCATTTCAAGCACCGTACCTCCTCACGTACCTCTTGTTGGACCGTCCTGTCTTGATTCAGACTTTGCATCTCAAGGCATAGATTCTTCAATTGCGCATGGATTTGTGGAACTCCTAGATTATGATATTGCATCAAAGTCTCATGTAATCTCATGGAAATCTCCAAGGCCTCTTCTTGAGTTTTTATCTTCTGTTGTAATAGCGCACTCCTTAAGTGTGATAGTAGCGAAGCCACAAACCACTCGTGATGTTGTCCATCAGTCAAATTCATGTTGGCTTCGTAGATTGTGCATTTCAGCCTCTGATCTAGTTCCCAAGGCATCTTTCCTGGTTGTGTCATGAGCTCTTCGAATTCCATAATCGATTGTGCCTTATATTTAGGCTTACTAAATTCCCTATTTAGTGATACCTGGATGTATGCTACACTAGCATTCGATTTATCGTTAGAGTACTTAATATACCAGGTTAGAACGTGATCTTATAGAGCACTAAGCAGTGTCGCCTTCTTTATATGATAATCTGTAACACCTTGAGCTTCCCATATAGCCCTCACAATGAACCAGAATTGGTCTGGGTCCTCATTTCCCAAGCCTTTGAATAAAGGCAACTTCACTATATTTGCCATACTAAACAGTGGTGGAGGTGGAGGTGGTACGGGCAAAGTTGGAGGTGAGGGTGGTGAAGTTGGAGGTGGTGTGGGTAGAGGTGGTATTCATGGGAATCCTTGTCTTATTCACTGAATAGCACTTAGTGGAGAAACCTTCGCTATTCCTTCTTCGTCACTTCGCGTAGGTGAAATCAAAGGGCTATTCTCTGGACCCTTTTTCCCTTCATTCCTGTAAATTTTTCCGCTTTGGTAGTTTCGAACATCAAGGTAGCTACATAACCCGTTTTTTGCACAATAGAATTTTAATCCAAGTATTCAAAGGTTTTACGTACTTACCTCGCAATCCTTTGAAAAAGCATCGCTTCGTCTTGCTATAGCCGACTGAGGTGTCGACTGCGAATTCAGTCACAAATCCTCCTATGACATGATCAAGCCAATGATCAACAACGTAGGCTATCTTATCCTCCGATGCTTCCAACCTTCGCACTAGCTCTGGGGTCCACACAATAGGACTGTCTAGTTTCTACCTTCCTTGGATATCTGCTAGCTTCATGATCCACTCTTATAGCTCGATAAGGAATGAGCAGAAGAAGATCTCGTGGATCTATGTATATAGGTATCTATCCAGCCACTATTCTTTTGTCAGTTGCAGGTTTCTGTTCTATTGTGCCACGAATTCGTGGATTTTTCCATCCAACCAATCTCCAATCTCCTTCTTAGTTGGATTCCAGTGATACGACATCACACATCTCTTATGCAGATACCAGTCCTGGCAACGAAACCATTTATTGGCTTGAGGGGGCCTGACCTAGGTTCAACTTTAATTAGCTAAACAAATCCCTACACTACTAGCCCTTTCAGCATTAGCTCGTGGAGTGCAGACCAAAGTCTCACCCAAAGAAATATGGGGGGATGTTGGAACCATGTTTCTGCACCCTGAGATGGTTGTGATGTCATTTGATTTCTTCTATCCCTTCCTTCACGCAGGTGATCCAGATCTAGGGCTTGTAAGACAAACCCTCTATTCTAGCTTTCAATACCTTCACAAAAGTATACGATCGATCTTCGCACAACCTTAACCTGGGGCTTAGGTATTTTCATGTTGTTATGGAAGTGCGTCGTGTAGATTCCTCAATTACCCTAAGTGATTTTCTTATCTTGTCGAATACTTAAAGTTATCACCGCGTAATCAAATATTCGTTATTGTGTTTAATTATTCAATGTAATTGTGTTCATTCGTGAATCATGGAAGCATAATAAAGGAAATTCATACACAAAATATCTAAACCCATCAACAAAACAAATACATAGAAATTGCAAAATAACTCCTTTTATTAATATCTTCCAAGTGTTATAGACTCTATCCACCTTGCGCACATAGCTGTAGGGATCCGCACACTCAGCTGCGGACTTCTACCCTAGGCCTTTGCGCACTCAGTTGTAGAGCCTCTACCTACACTACAACCCAAGACTTAGACTTTTTTCTTGAAAGCTATGACTCTCTTACATGTTGTGTCTCAAACTACTTAGAACCTAGCTCTTTTTATACAATCTCTTACAACCAACTTTTCTTTACAAAACTAAGGGAAAACTACCCTTTATGACACATAACATCTTTGCGCTCCGCGACCACAAAATGTGGAGTATTTACAATAATATTACAAAAATTGACTTATACATGGGCTTTTAGCCCCAAAACTGCCCTTGGGGGATCCCTCTCCCAACACACTACATATGCATTTTTTTGTTTTGTTTTGGGTAAAAGAGAAGCTCTTGGATATGAGAGAATAAAACTAGGATTAGTAGTTGTTGTTTCTGCATATTCTCTCTTTCAATAAATTTGTTTGTATTTATGAAAATTTATTATAATAATAATAATTTAATTTTAGAGTTATCTAGCTAGATATGAAATTGATGTATAATTTTTTTTTATTTACATGGTATTAAATTGGTGTATAAAACCCTTTTGTTTACCACATAGAAAAAATTGTTACAGTAATTTGATGGAAATATACATATTTTTTCCCTTCATATTTCTTTATAACCTTTTATAAAGAAACAAGACTATTTTTTAAAACATGCAATTTTACATGTTTCAAAATCACAAGAATATTTGATAAATATATATTATATTATAATCTAAGCTATCATTTTAAAGAAATATAATTTTAAATATTTCAAAACCACACAGGGTTCTCTTATTATGACCTGATATATTTAACATATATTATTTTGCATCCAATTATTTTTTTCCCAGATATAGAATCTGTTATTTTTTTCCCAAATATAGAATTTTCTACCTCTGTTGCCGAAAGTGCAAAGGAAGAGTGAATTACAAAAGTTTCATATAATTAAAAGGAGAAGGATGAGTTTTTATTTTATCATTTTGTACAACTAACGAGCAACACTTATTTATTTATTTATTTTATTTTTTTGCTGTGAGAATGGAATTTGGCCAAGTTACATGATGGTGTCACATAATTAACAATTGTTATCATCTTTTTTTTAAGAGGGGAATTTGGCTTTGCCTACCTAATTTGTGATCATAATAATTATGTATTCCATATATAATTATGAAAGTGGGTATGTAACTTTTCATAGCTTGCAGATTAAATGTGTAAATAAATTGAATTTATTTCTGTCATTTGCGACATCCTCACCCGAGGATCCCATGTGAATGGCATCATAAATGCATTACAAATGTCATATGATGAATTGAAATCAAAATGGGGACTGAGTCAGGGACATAGATTCCAGAGATGAGAAGGGAGTCACTTGCTTGGGAGGTCTTGCTTTCTTGTATAAGGAAGAAACCTGGAAACACGAGACAACCATTAAAGACTAGTAGGTGTTGGAATTGAAGAAAATAGCTCTTGCAACTAAATGAGCAGAACAAATAGGTATGCAAGCCCATGGTTCTTGGGAAGCACCCACACTAAAGAAAGGGACAGGAATTTATGAAAAGGGGTGATGCGTTGTAGGCCGTGGAGGATGCAATAGTAATGACGACCAAGGAAGAAACCGAGAAAAGGTGAAATGAGAAAAAATAGAGAGAGAGAAACGAGAGAAAAAAGAGAGACGAGAATACAAGAGCAAGGAGAAGAGAGTGATAAATGGTGCAGACAGGGTATAATTTCAACATGATCTCTCCGTAGACATCATCGAAGAGAAGAGAATAGAAGGGGAATGGCTCTTGATCCCTAGATGTTTTGGTTTGAGCTACTAGTATTTGGATCCCTATAATATCTTGGGGTCCCTGAAGGTTGTGGGTTGAGATAGAAACCCTAGAGACATGTAACAGCTTGGGTCCCTAGAGGATGTGGGTTGAGACAGAGGTCTCTAGAGCCCTATAATGGCTTGGGTCCTTGGAGGCTGTGGGTTGGGATAAAATCTCTAGAGCCTTGTAAAAGTTTGCGTCCCCTGGAGGATGTGGGTTGAGATAACAAACTCTAGATCCTTGTAACAACTTGGGTAGAGGCCATCGTGAAGCAAAATATGAGGAAGACCAAAATGAAGACAAATGGTTAATTCACAGATGGAACCTCGTATTTTGGTCTCCTTGGAAAGGTGTGAATCACTATGTGAGCACTTGGGGGTGAGTTTGGGCACCTCTAGACACCCTGTGTTGACCAAGTAAGAAGCTGCTAGCTAGTGGGATTAAGGAAGGAGGTCCTCTGGAGTCCCAAAATTCAGCGACATAATGGTGCGTTAGTCCCTGAAGTGAGCATTCCCCTAGACTCTGGAATCTAGCTTGAGGGTGATAACTACAAGTAAGTGTGGTTGCATCTGTGTACGGTTGGGTGGAGAGTCTGTGTACCATAATCAGTTGCCCTGCCTACTTCAAGATAAGTAAGTGTGTATTCTGATTAACATATGATGAATGATGTTACTGTGTTTTCTGATAATTGTTTGAATGTAGGGATTACATTGTCCTAGTGAAGAATCGCTTATGCATTATATCTCTTGTGTATTGTGTGATGTATTAAATAGTTGTAGCATTTTATGTATCTATGTGGAATATATGATCGAATGTACAAGAATGTTGAAAAGCGAAAATATGTTAACAATTACTAAGTGGTAGGCACGAAACAACTAATACATAAAAGAATATTAATCGTACGATAAATAAGACCAAGTTATAATACAACATCGAGCCATGAAAATTTGGGTCAATAGTGGGTTATGTGACCCTTTATTAATATAATATTACAAAGAGAGATATCTTCTACATAGCAGGGTTTGTATTCAATTGTGAGTCATCCGCGGTCACATTGAAAGCTGTTGTGATGCTCAATGAGAAAAACTTTAACTTCCAAGGGAGTTTTCCATGGTATCAGTTGAGGCACCCTCTTTATCTAAATTTCATTTAGCCTTTCATTCTCAACATGATGTATATCTATTGTTGACGTCGTAAAGTGACGACCGAGGTAACTGAAGGCTTTTCTTATCAGCATGGAGTTGTTTGCAGACCCAATGCAAGGTTTGACACCGTCAGTGTGTAGTAAGTGAGGTTGGATCCTCCCTAGAGTCTATGCCAAGTATGTGGTAGGTAATCCATGTAGGAATGCCTACACTTCCCATGGGGACATTTCCTCCTCATGGGATGGGTAGACTCACAGGCTAGGAACTTGTAAGAGAACTAATCACTCAAGCTTGACAGGGATAATTCCATAAATATCCCTAACCATCCAAGAGCATCACAATGAACTCGTAAGTCTCATCTAGAGGTATACCAGACTCCTTAGGGAAAGTCGCAGCTGGCAAGGCTAGTTCAAGAAAGCTTGTTCAGTAGCGGAGATGACATCCGAGAGGGTTTCCAAGTCCTACTTCTAAGGCATCACACAGTGCAGAGTCGGAAGCCTTCAACCAAGTCACAGTGAGAAGGAATAAGAAAGCCTTGTTGCAGCTTAAAGGTAGGAGGACATGAACTTATAGGAAAATTTGGGCCAACCTTATCCTCAGAACGGGTCAAAAACCTAGTTAAAGAAGACTCCTGATTGAAGGAAGGAGATTCCCTTCACGAGATTGGTGAGAATGATAGGGAAGAAGGTCATAGGGTGGAATCCAAAGGGTAAATTGAATTATGAATTGGGGACCTAACATCAGGGGAGCACCGATGTTTTATCAAGAGATGGTGACGAAATTTCTTCCATTACCTGAACCATTGGGTGAGGGAAGATTGTCATGAGGAGGGGCCACCCCGAGAACCTGAAAGGTTGGAACATTGAGGATTTGTGTAAACAATTCCTTATTATATCCCGAGTTTGAGGGTTCGACCACTCGTGGGGACCTAGTATGAAATTAATTTTTAATGGATTAAGTTTTCCCTTTCGCGTGGAGACCATACTGACACGATACCTTGGGGGAACGTGATTAGCAGTGGGGCATCCCAGGTGTCCAATGAGCCACTTACGGGTGACATGTATAATTCTTTTGAGATGGGATCAAGGCATGGTTGATTTCATATGGGAAAGGTTAGACCCTGGTGGCCATAACCCTGTAAGGATGGAAAGTTTTAGGGAAGTACTTGTTGCGTATTGCGAAGAAATGATGTTGAATATGTCGTCAAGGTGGAAATCCATTAGATGACAAGTCGGGTTTCGGGGAGGAGGCCCAGCTTGGTAACTCAAAATAACATGAGGTCTTGGAGACGTGACACATCAGCCATACATTGGGAGTAGGGGTTTCGTGAGGCCCCGAAGTCTTTGTAATATATATATATATATATATATATATTATGCGAAAATGTATATACATATATGAAAAGGAAAAGGAAAAAGAAAATTAATAAATATCGTATTGCATAATCAAGGGAAAGAAAGTTCGCTTAAAATATTTATCCCATTCCTCGAATGTAATTGAAGGGGCCAGGATATGTGACATAATTTAATAAAAATTATGTTGAATTAGTGGAATTGTAACTATTAAATATAAAATTCCATAATCTAATTATAATAAGGATATTTTGAGTACTCTGAATTTAGCGTTAAATTGAAAATAACATTTTCTTTATTTCAAGATTGCAAATTTTGGCAAAGTTTGCATGTTGCTACCAAACAAAAACCACATGGTGGCAATGTGCAAGAGCAATGACATTGCCACCACGTGGCTCTTGTTTTATAAAGTGGGCCACTTTATGTAAAAGCAACTTATTTGTAAATGTGAGCTCATAAGCAAAGATAGAGAAGGAAGGGAAACATTTTTCACATAACAACCTCATTTGGAATCCATCATCATGTTGGCCAATTTCTACTTGCCACATAACACCTTGGTTATCTTTTATGCCTTTCTTAAAAAGGTCATATTTTAACATCTAAAGTTTGTTTCCTATTTTTTAGAGAGCTTCCCCTCTAGATAGTTTGAAACACCTCTATTTTGCAATGTAAATTGTTCATACATGTCATACAGTCTAACGAATCAAATTATATGGCCAAGGGAAAAAACTATGTAATGTAAACAATGTATATGAGGTTATTAACAAAAATAGACAGTTGATATGTAATGTAAACTGTATATATGAGGTTATTAACAAAAATAGACAATTGATTGTGTGAGAGGGGAACTAAAACAATGGGGTGCTATGAATCCATGAGAGGGGGCTAAGGGACCTAAAGGGGCTAAAGCCAAAATAATCATTATTTTATTATAAGCCATAGTACATTACCTTAGTCTAAGTAAAGGATAAATCAACCTTGGGTTTTGTGAAAGTAGTTGGGGAAGTGTCAAGTTTCAAGTTGGGGTTATGCATACAAAATTTATAGCTTGGTGAATTGAGTGAGATTTTCCAAGTGGACTCTTACCTATTTGAATTTATGCTCCAAGGGGTATGGTATGAGTGTGACAAGAGAGAACTAGGAAGATGGAAACTAATATATGGGAAATACGACATATAATTTCCATGAGCAATCTATGAAACTAGCATATTATAGATTTTTTGGCTAGCCTACATTGTAGGCTTTATAAGAAGTGAGATAGCATGAGATATTACATTGTAGAGAAGGGTATCCCCTCTTGGGTTGTGCAAGTTGAATATTTTTGGTTGAGTTACAAATGTTTTTTTTGCCTTGTGCTGGCATAGCCCCAACTTGAGGAACATAGTTTCCAATCAAACGAGAATTGTTTCCTTAGAATGTCAAATCTAGCCAAAAAACCACCAAAAAAACATGAAAAACATCTCAAAAACGAAAAGTGTTGATGCTGCAAAAACCCTTTTTTGTCAGGTTAAATTTTCAACATTTTTTTAAAATGGCAGTAAAAATTTGAATCTTTTTCACAAAAAACGTGAAAAAGTACTTGCAACTTGATGTTGCATTTTTTTCAAGGTAAATTTTTAAAAATGTCAGTAAAAAAACTAAATCGGTTTGTGCAAAAAAGATGAAAAAATAGACGCAACTTGATGCGGCATCAACATTTTTATTTTTTATTTTTATTGGGGTAAATTTTCGACATTTTTTTAAAAATGGAAGTAAAAACCAATTTATTTTGCGTAAAAAACATGAAAAAACACATGCAACTTGATGTTGCATCAACTCTTTTTTTGTTTATTAAAATTACAATTTTTTTAACAATAGCGTTAAAAACTAAAAACTTTGCACATTAAACATGAAAAATAACCTGAAACCAAAAGGTGTTGATGTTAGCGAAAATTCTAACATTTTTAAGCAATGGCATTAAAAGTAAAATATCATGACTCCAAAATTTATTAAAATTCTAATAGTTTTTAACAATGTGTGAAAAGAAAACATCACAACTCCAAAAAAACCTAAAAATTCCAAAAAAAATCGATCATGTCATTGAAGATAAATTTCATGGCTGGAAAAAGTTAAATTGCTGACATTTTTCAACCATGGCATTAAAGATAAATATCATGACTATGAAAAACCTTAAAATTTCAACATTTTTTAGCCATGGAATTAAAAACAAATATAATGACTATAACAAACCTTAGATTTCCAACATATTTCGAGATCAAATATCATGACTAAATTAAACCTTAAAAATAAATATCTAAACAAAAAGTCATTATACCAAATGCTAAAAATATAATTCTTTTAAAATCTTAGGCTAAGACAATTTGGCACATTACAACGAAAACTTTAAAATCAACCATCAAATTAACACAGTGGAAGCAATCTTGATTCATTGTAATGAAAATTGAAAAATCAATTATCAAATTGACACATATTAGGGTCGAGTTGCTAGTCGAACATCAAGAAAACCCTTACCGTAATAAATAAATAAATCAATCAATAAAATTAACAAACAAAACAATAAAGAAATAAATTAAAACATAACCTAAAAAAACATAATAAATAAAAAAATAAATTAAATTAAATTGAAACATTGAAAATGATCATTTAAAATTAAAATTGCCAAAACAAATCAAATATGAAAAAATTGTAAAGCACAAAGAAAAACCAGAAGTTAAAAAAAATAATAAACATAACTATAAAAGAAAAAGAAAAAAACCAAACATAAAACATAAGAAAATAAAAGCCTAAAAAAAAAATAAAAAATAAAACAATTAAAATAATAAAAATAAAAAATAAAATATATATTAAAAAACATTATTTTTTAAATGTTAAAAAAATATAAATAAATAAATAATTTAAATAAAACCCAAAAACATTTAAAAATATTTAAAACATGTCCTCACATTAAAAAATATAAAATTGAAAAAAATAAATAAATAAAACATTTAAAATAAATAAATAAATTTCTCCCATTATTTTTTAAACATTAAAAAATTAAAAAATAAATAAATAATTAAAAAAAATGCAAAAAAATAAAAATGAATAAATGTCCCTGAGCCTTAGCCCGTTGTTGTAGCGGTTGCAACACCCTCCAAAATTTTGGCCTCCATCCAAATTTCAGAGTCTTCTTTGGTATTTCCCCTCAATGGTCGCAAACACTCAGGCTCATCCTATGAGCTCTTGTTGATTCTTCACACCCATTTTGCTTAATCAATCACCAATCATCTTTTGTCATGCTTGCGAGTTTGTTTTGGAATTTTGAAGGTTGTCATTGTGTGCATGAGTTGGTTTCGCTCTGTTGACACTTGTCACACTCACACACAAAGTTGTAAGCACTGTTGTGCAAGTGTTGTCATGGTCGTTTGAAGACATATTTTAAGTGTCGCACTTGTCACTCTTAACCTTTGATTCATTCTCACTAAGCACATTATTGTCTTGTTTGTTTGAGGTGTATTGTCTTCGAGTCATGCTAAGTGTGTGATCACATTGTCATGTATGCACAAGTACACTTGCTTTCACACAGTCATTTTCCTGAAATTTTGTCAACCAGATAACCCTCCTTCAACCAGACCCAATCTCAACGACCTTTCATTGTTGCCCACAACTACAAAAGCTTGAGGTTGTCCTTCGGGCAACATGCACTGCACAATTTTGGAAATGAGACAACAGCCTGACTCCCAAAACTACACAAAAGTTGTCCCGATGTTGGGTTGTGTTATATTCTTTCCACGTAGTTAACAAGGGGTTTGAGGGGTACCCATAACCCCACTTTATTGGGTCCGGGGAAACGCCCCGGAAAATTTTGGTTTTGGACCCAACGTTAGGTTGGACGGACCCACCTATGGTTTTGTGCATGATTTTCACACATGTGTTTGGATGCAATGGTTTTCGGTCCATGGTTTTAGACGTGATGGTTTTTGGTCCATGGTATTGGATTCTTCGACATGTATAAATATGTACTGTAACATTGAAAGGAATGTAATGAAAAATCAAGCTGGTAGTCTCGGTTTTGGGATTCAGGGGAAATCTTTGTGTATATGTGTTTTATGTTTTATGCTCTCTCATTGTTTATTTTCTGTGTTTTAGAATTCGTATGCAGGTAATTTATGTACAGGGTTAAAACCTACATTTGGTATGAGAGCAGTTTTGGCTTCAAGGGGATGCCTTTGTTGCTGAGCGGTTTTGCTCGGGCCTATGGTGGCCCCTGTTCAGTGGGAGATCTACGAGATCGATTCTGGTGGTGAAAGAAGATGGCGAGCAGTGGAAAGATAGAGATCGAGAAATTTAATGGATAAAGTTTTGAGTTGTGGAAACTCAAGATGGAAGATTTGTTGGTGGATAAAGATCAGTGGATTATGGTAGATCTGGGTACTAAACCAACGGGAGTGTCCGATGAAGAATGGAATGAGTTGGATCGGACGGCAAAAAGCACAATACGATTGTGTCACAGATTCAATATTGTTGAATGTATTAGGGAAAGCTACGGTGAAGGCTTTGTGGGACAAGTTAGGGACTTTGTACCAATCTAAGTCTCTAGTGAATAAACTGTTCCTACGGAAAAATATATATAACCTGAGGATGAAAGATGGAGACTCGATGACAGAGCATATGAATGCATTTAATACTGTGGTAAGTCAGTTAACATATGTTGATATTAAAATTTCAGATGAAGATAAGTGCATCGGTTTGTTGTGTTCTCTACCAGATTCGTGGGATAGTCTGGTTATTGCAATAGGTATCAATGCAACTGGCTTGCATTTTGATGAAATAGTCTCATCCTTGCTGACAGAGGAGATGAGACAGAAAAATATGGAGAGCCAGAATGGTGATGCCTTGTCTGTACGAGGACAGTCCCAAAATACAAACAAAAATAAGTCATCGAGTGGGAGATCTAAATCTAGAGGGAGATCTAAATCTCCAGGAAAACCTGTAAAGGTGGTGTGCTGGAAATTCAGAAAGGAAGGCCACTTCAAAAGGGACTATAAATCTAAAGCTCCTGACAAAGGAAAGGGATCTGATGATGTTCCTTCTGCAGAGGCAAAAACCACCTCAGATGAAGGTGGGGATGTGTACTTGGCTTCTTCAAGTACACATGTAGATCATGAGGCATGGTTGATTGACTCAGGTGCATCCTTTCACTTCATTCCCCATAGAGAGTGGTTCTGTGAGTATGAGAAATATGATGGTGGTGATGTCTTCTTGGGGGATGATAGGAAGGCTAGAATCATTGGTCGTGGAAAAGTAAAGTTGAAGCTGTAAGGTGGAAGGGTTAGAACACTTCTGGGTGTTCTGCATATTCCTGCATTGTCCAGAAATCTAATCTTTGTAAGCAAGCTGGATGATGTAGGTGTAAAAATAGTGTTCGAGAAGGATACCTGCAAAATGGTTTGGGGAGCACTGTTATTGATGCGTGGAGTTCGAATTGGAACTCTGTACAAGCTACAAGGTAGCATTATTATTGATGGGATCAATAGTTCTGTGGTTCCTGAAAGTGGAGCAGAAAATGTAGTGGTCTCTGGAGAGAAGACCATGCTGTGGCATCAAAGACTTGGACATATTGGAGAGAAGGGCCTTTGAATACTTCATGGTAAAGGTATGGTAGAAGGTATGAGTAATAGCTCTTTGGATTTTGATTTCTGTGAAAATTGTGTATATGGGAAGCAAAATTGGGTGAGTTTCCCCTTTAGTGGTAAGAGGGCGAAACAGATATTAGAGCTTGTGCACAGTGATATGTTTGGACGTGTGAAGGTTCCATCACTAGGTAAGTTTGTTTACTATGTATCATTTATAGATGACTTCTCAAGGAATACATGGATATATTTCCTTAAGAAGAAATCTGAAGTATTTGAAAAGTTTAAAGAATTTAAGGCTCTGGTGGAAAAACAGACAGAGAAGAAGATAAAGTTGTTGAGGACAGATAATGGTGGAGAGTTTTGTAGCGAGGAATTTGAATAATTCTATAAGAAGTGTGGTATAGCACGTCAGAAGACTACTCCATATACACCTCAGCAAAATGGAGTTGCAGAAAGAATGAACAAGACATTGATGGAAAGGGCAAGAAGCATGCTCAGTGGTGCTGGGTTAGGACAGGAATTCTGGGCAGAGGCGGTGGAGACAACATGTTACCTGGTCAATAGATCACCTTAATCAGCGTTGGAGGATAAAACTCCACAAGAGGTATGGACTGGTAAGAAACCCTCTCTTTCACATCTGAGGGTATTTGGATTTGATGCATATGTACATGTTCCAAAGGAGAAACGAACCAAGTTGAATAGTAAATTTGAAAAATGCTTCTTTATTGGGTATAAGGATTGTTTGAAGGGTTATAAGCTTTGGAACCCAATAACAAGAAAGGTTGTGTACAATTGAGATGTGGTGTTCAGAGAGGTGAAAGATGTTATTAAACATGAAGTCCAACCAAAGGAACCTGAGAAGATAGAGTTTGAGCTAAAAGAGGAAGAATCAAACTCTACAGTAGAGGAGAAATCAGAAGATGAAGAGCCACAAACTCTGGCTGTGAGAGGATCAGTTAGAGAAAGAAGGCAGCCAGAAAGGTATAGTCCATCTACTTTCTGTTCAAATTGTTTTTTGTCTATTACTGATGATGATCCCAAAACTGTGAAGGAAGCAATGGATTCAAAGGATGGAAAACTCTGGAAAGAGGCCATGGTTGATGAAATGGCATCTTTACACAAAAATGAGGCTTGGGATCTGGTGGAGTTTCCAGCTGGAAGAAAACCCATTGGCAGCAAATGGGTGTTCAAAAAGAAGACAAATGCAAAAGGAAAAGTGGAGAAATACAAAACTCGGTTGGTAGCAAAAGGTTATTCCTAGGTGTCGGGAATTGATTTTGGTGATATTTTTTCTCCTGTTGCCAAGGTAACTTCTATTAGATTACTTTTATCTGTTCCTGCTGCTTTTGATTTTGAGGTAGAATAGATGGATGTGAAGACATCATTTCTTCATGGGGATTTGGAAGAGGAAATCTACATGAAGAAACCTAAAGGCTTTGCGGTGAAGGGTAAGAGAGAACTGGTATGCAAGTTAAAGAAGTCTCTGTATGGGTTAAAACAATCACCAAGGATGTGGTATCAGAAATTTGATACATTTATACGCGGACTTGGCTCCACCAGAAGTAAAGCAGATCACTGTGTGTATTTTAAATTAATTGGTGACCGTGTTATTTATCTGGTCTTGTATGTGGATGATATGTTGTTGGTTGGAAATGACAAAGAAATTATCCAAGATTTGAAGACCGAATTGTCCTCCAAATTCGACATGAAAGATCTTGGTGCTGCAAACTATATTTTGGGCATGGAAATTAAAAGAGATCGAGCAAAGAGGAAGCTCTGGTTAAACCAAAGGAAGTATGTTGAGACAATATTGCATAGGTTTAATATGCAAGATAGTAAACCGGTGAAGGTTCCTATTCCTGTAGGTGTGAGGTTATCTGCTGAACAGTGTCCCAAGACACAAGAAGAAGAAGAGGACATTTCCCGTGTTCCATATGCAAGTGCATTCAGTAGCCTGATGTATGCAATGGTCTATACTAGACCAGACATTGCACATGCAGTGGGAGTATTGAGCAGGTTTATGTCAAAACCAGGGAAGGAGCATTGGACAACAGTGAAGTGGGTTTTTAGGTATTTGCGTGGGACTAGTGATTATGGTTTGTGCTACTAAGGAAGACCAGAATTGGACAAAGTGTTGGATATTCATGGCTTTGTTGATGAAAACTGGGCTGGAGATCTGGATTAGAGAAGATCTACAAATGGGTATGTATTTAACCTATTTGGAAGTGCAGTTAGTTGGATGAGTAAGAAACAATCTGTAGTGGCACTATCAACTACAAAGGCAGAATACATGGAAGCCACTCATGCAAGAAAGGAAGCAGTTTGGTTGCAGAGATTGTGTTCAAGAATGGGGTTAGTACAGGAAGCTATAAGGATAGACTATGACAGCCAAAGTGCAATTTTCTTAGAAAAGAACCCTGTATATCATTCAAAGACAAAGCAAATTGATGTTCAGTATCACTTTGTGAGGGATATGATAGAAGACAAAAAGGTGTTGTTGGTAAAGGTGGACACTTTGAAGAATACTATAGATGCATTGACAAAATTTGTGAGCTCTGAGAAGTTCACTTGGTGTAGAGAAATAATGGGCATTTTAGGGCTCGAAAAATGACTAAGCTCTCTTGTTGCCCCCTGTGGAAAGAAAACAACAAGTGGGAGAATTTTGGGTTGTGTTATATTCTTTCCACGTAGTTAACAAGGGGGTTTGAGGGGTACCCGTAACCCCAGTTTATGGGGTACAGGGCAGCGCCCCAGAAAATTTTGGTTTTGGACCCTATGTTACATTGGGCGGACCCACTTATGGTTTTGTGCATGATTTTCACACATGTTTTTGGACGCGATGGATTTCTGTCCATGGTTTTGGACGTGATGGTTTTCGGTCCATGGTATTGAATGCTTCGGCATGTATAAATATGTACTGTAACATTGAAAGGAATATAATGAAAAATCAAGCTGGTAGTCCCGGTTTTGGGATCCAGGGGAAAATCTCTGTGTATATGTGTTTTATGTGTTATGCTCTCGCATTATTTATTTTCTGTGTTTTAGAATTCATATGCAGGTAATTTTTGTACGGGGTTAAAACCTACACCCGAAACCTGATATATTCTATGTGTCCTGCAAGATCTCCCATGAAGCCTCATACTGGTCAAGCAAAGAAATGACTTGAGCTGTGACCAGGGTTGTACTGATCTCCAAAATTGCACAGAGCTCTTTGTCACCTACCCTTCTGGCCTGCTCTCTAATTAGCCTAGGAATTACACAGAGTTTTATGTCACCTACCCTTCTTCCCCGCTCTGTAATTAGCCCATGAATTGCGCAAAGCTGTCTGTTACCTGCCCTTCTTCCCCTATTTGTAATCAACCCATAAATTTCGTAGTCATGTCAGGGCCCGCCCTGTCTCCTTGGATTGTGCAATTTTGACCAAAAGCTCCTGCAGCCCGATCTTATCCTCCTTTGGAAAACTACGCAGATTTTTCTCCCAGTGCCTCCTGCTTCTCGCATTGTCTTCCCCAGAGAAACTATGTGGATCCCAGTTGGATGACCTACTTAGTGCTCCCCTTGAAAAGTGCATATATTGGCCAAGCAGTTCCCCGACACCCTGTGTCACCTTCCTCCTGGCTAGGTTTTTCCTCGCAGCTATCATTGTTGTCTCGGATTGCACAAATCTACCTCCTAGTGACATCTGTATAGTTTTTCCAGACAGTGATCTGGAGCCTCGCATCCCAACCTAAACTGTGCTCTACACAGTTAGAATTCCTTGTCCTTTTCCCAGTCACCTCAAAACAGAAAACAATGCATCATTTTAGACTAGGATATTTTTGGATTTGATGTCGTCTTGTCATGAGTGATTGCAAGAACAAGTACATTGATGAAACATGGCACGACGACGAATGGAATGGAGAAGGAGCACATGCTAGTAGTCGAATGAACGCATGAAGCACATTGAGAAAGCGAGTGAAAGGGACACATACACATGCACCATCAAGCAAGGACCAAGACCATCAAAGACCTCGCACACTTTTTCATGCGGAGGTGAAGACATGTTACACCAAGAGCATATCATCACTCAACAACAAAGTAGCTCGACACAGACATCATAGTCAGCTAGTACATGTCAACAATGTCATGTCGAGTTGTGTCATGAGTTGTCTAAGGCACATCACTGTTATGGGCCATACTTATTGTAATCAATGTAATGTAAAGTGGAAATCCAGGAGACCCACATATGAAGTTGAAGAGTCATGTAAAGTCGAAAATTCATAAGAAGTCAAACAGTCATGAGGAAAGTTAAAGAGTCACAAGGGTCAGTTATACCCCCTTGGCTATATATACCCCCTCATTGTATGAGAAAAGGACTTTTCACCTTCACTCCTCCCAAATAGCCTTGAGAGTTTGTAGTATGTTCTTTGAGGAGCGAGGATTGGCTCCATTGTCCCACTACTGGGACTAGTAATGTATGGTGTACCGATGTGTCTTGGATCTTTTTCTTAATTTAGAAGCTTGTCTCAGGCCAACACATTTTCTCACATGTTTTATATCCATTTGTAAGACCATTCTTTAAACGTTCAGAATGCATGTTTGCTTAACTTATACTAAGATAGTTGAATTACTTCAGTCACTCTCTCTGTCACCTCCACTGAAACAGAAAACAATGCATCATGTTAGATTAGGAGATTTTTGGATTTGATTTCATCTTGTCATGAGTGATCGCAAGAATAGGTACATCGATGAAACATGGCGCAACGACGAATGGAATGGAGAAGCAGAACATGCTAGAAGACTTTCCCGTAATCGAATGAACGCATGAAGCACATTAAGAAAGCGAGTGAAAGGGACACATACACATGCACCATCAAGCAAGGACCAAGACCATCAAAGACCCCGCACACTTTTTCATGTGGAGGTGAAGACATGTTACATCGAGAGCATATCATCACTCAACAATAGAGTAGCTCGACACAGACATCACAGTCAGCCAGTACATGTCAACAATTTCATATCGCGTTGTGTCATGAGTTGTCTTAGGCACATCACTACTATGGGCCATACTTATTGTAATCAATGTAATGTAAAGTGGAAATCTAGGAGACCCACATATGAAGTTGAAGAGTCATGTAAAGTCGAAAATTCATAAGAAGTCAAATAGTCATGAGGGAAGTCAAAGAGTCACAAGCGTCAGTTATACCCCCTTGGCTATATATACCCCCTCACTGCATGAGAAAAGGACTTTTCACCTTCGCTCCTCCCACATAACCTTGAGAGTTTGTAGTATGTTCTTTGACGAGCGAGGAGTGGCTCCATTATCCCACTATTGGGACTAGTGATGTATGGTGTACAGATGTGTCTTGGATCTTTTTCTTAATTTAGAAGCTTGTCTCAAGCCAACATGTTTTCATGCATGTTTTATATCCATTTGTAAGACCATTCTTTAAACATTCATAATGCATGTTTTCTTAGCTTGTACTAAGATAGTTGAATTACTTCGGTTATTTTAGTACTCATATTATTGAAGATGTGTTGTAATGTTTATCATTGTTGTCTCATTCATGTGGACTACTCCATCGAACATTAGACAAACCATGTTTTGTTTTCCTGGTTTTAATGACTGTCACCCCCGTGTGGACTATTCCACTAGATGGTGTACGTGTTTTCCCTTGAATTTTGGTTTCCACAATTGCCGCATTTGTTGTGGACTATTATACTAAATGTTGGAAATACTCTTGTTTTTGTTTGTGTGTGTTTATTCCTGGGTTGGGACTATTCCCTCTCATCAAAAGGCTCACTTTACTTCCCCCTTTTTTACAGTAAGAGAACCCAAACACAGAGTTACATTAAGCACTCACCAAGCACACTCAACTCGCTTTCTTGAAGTTACAAGCATAACACGCTCATGTGTTGAACAACACGTGCTAAGGAAAATCTCTAAGATAATGGCAATTGGGATCATCTAGTTGGGACTTCAGATTGGGGAGATCCCCTAAATGTTAGCAGGTCCAAAACTGTCAACACCCATCACCAGCAAAACGATTCTTGGAATTGGTCTGATACCCCCGCCCAACAACCAAGGGGTCGCAGGTGATGGTGGGTGTGATTCTTAGAATCACCCCCTAGCCCCTAGCATGGTGGAGGGTGATTCCGGGAATCACCCACAGTTCCCTCTCGCTGCTAACACAATGAAGGGTGATTCCCAGAATCACGCTCTGGCCCCAACACAATGGAGGGTGATTCTAGGAATCACCCTTTGGCCTTGGTATGGCAAAGCATGATTCCTAGAATCATCCTCTAGCCCCCAACACAACAGAGATTGATTTTGGGAATCACCCTCTAACCTCGACACAACAAAGGGTGATTCCTAGAATCACTCTCTAGCCCCCAACACAGTGGAGGGTGATTCCTGGAATCACCCTCTAGCCCCCAACACAATGGAGGGTGATCCTCGGAATATGTATATGTGTGTGTGTGTGTGTGTGTGTGTGGAATATCTATTATATAATATATATGATAGTGTTGATTAAATTTAATTTATGCTTGCAAATCAAGCTCAATTTTGAGAACTATTCATTAGTTATACTTGTAATGTTTTGACTTTGAGATTTTATGATAAGAATAAGTATTCAATTATTGTTGTTATATGTTTAATAGTTGTATTATTTGATTTATTCGACATGTCATTTTTAGCAAAAAAGTCTCAAAATGTGTATTGAAATATTAATTAATTATACATAAATACATAGAAAATCCTAACTTTAAAATATTGACCTTTTTTTTAACTATGCAAAAAAATGAAGATTTCATTACAAATATTTTTGAAAAAAAACACACAAAACTGAAAAACACATAAAAATTAAATATCTCATGGAAGAAGAAGACAATTACTTCAAAAAATTTTAATTTTAAAAATAATTATCTACACTTAATACATTAGAAAATTTAAAGTGTTAAAAGTAAGCTCCCCAAAAAAAGGGGTTGATGTTGCATCAATGCTTTTTGAAATCGACATGAAAATCACCAACATTTAAAACAAAAAATCTCCATACTTGATACATAAAAAAAATTTAAAATGTCAAAAGTATGCTCCCACAAAAAGGTGTATTATGAATTAACACTTTTCAAAATCGGATGATTTTTTGCTACCTTTGAAAAGTGAGAACTCAACAAAGTTCTCGTTTGATTGGAAACTTTTCCGAGGGTGGCTTGCTATTGAGAGACCTAGAGCAACAATGCCTAAATTTGGGAGGAACATTCTTAGTCAACAGCCAAGTCACAATTTTAAATAAATATAAGTGTTCCTTAGCTTTTGTGTGATTTAACATTGATTTCTAAGTGAACTATATGTGTTTATTTTCTATAATATTGTGCACATTATAATTATGTTCATACACTTAAGTTTTGTATGTAGTATATGTTGTTAGGGGTGCATGTTTGATGCCATATATAGGGAATAATTTAATAAAATTGTAAGAAAGTTACTTGACGTGGAATGAAGAGCAAGGTGTCAAATAAAATGCAAACTTTTAAGGTCACTGGGAAAATGACAAATTTTAAGGAATTTTGAAATTTTAAGGTCTTCAGAGTTAGATTGTGTTAAGGTAACCTAACTTGAGGGTGGTTAGGTGCACAACATATTGGGAGCCATTGTTACAACACTTGATTTATATGGGACATCAAAAAGCACACGTAAGAAAAGTTACAAGTTGTCTACTAGTTTTTGGATGAAATTCCTAAAGGAGGGGAATTGGAAAAAATGTTTGAATTTAGACATTATGGGGTTGAAAGTTTTCCTAGACAGGGTCAAGTTTGACAATAAGATAATTACAACAGCACACATTTTTAAATTCATAGTTGTAATGATCCAGGTGGATATTGGTGGCCACCTGCCAAGTCCATCTGGACCCCCATCATTGTCTCTTTCAGCATTTTCAGTTTCCTTAATTATAGCACAACTTACTATTTTTAGCAGTTTTTCGGGTCCTGAACTTCGGAGCCGTTTTGAGGCCCTAAACGACGTTTTTTGGGAATCCAAGGGCAACACGGGTCCATGGTGTTGCCGTTCCAACAATGATAGTTCTCGAATAGATCTTTCTAATGAGCTATTGTACGCGTCAAACGGAGATC
>APFE030338319.1:22769-70146 GCA_000404065.3 Pinus taeda | reverse complement strand
TATGCAAAACACCCGAAAGGGTTCTAACCCTTCCACCTTGCAACTTCAACTTTACTTTTCCGCGACCAATGATTCTAGCCTTCCTATCATCTCCTAAGAAGACATCACCACCATCGTAGTTCTCATACTCGCAGAACCACTCTTTATGGGGAGTGAAGTGCAAGGATGCACCTGAGTCAATCAACCATGCCTCATGATCTACATGTGTACTTGAAGAAGCCAAGTACACATCCCCACCTTCATCTGAGGTGGTTTTCGCCTCTGCAGAAGGAGCATCATCCGATCCCTTTCCTTTATCAGGAGCTTTAGATTTACACTCCCTTCTGAAGTGCCCTTCCTTTCCGCATTTCCAGCACACCACCTTTGTAGGTTTTCCTGGAGATTTAGATCTCCCTCTAGATTTAGATCTCCACTCGATGACTTATTTTTGTTTCTGTTCTGGGACCGTCCTCGTACAAACAAGGCATCACCATTCTGGTTGTCCATATTTTTCCACCTCATCTCCTCCGTCAGCAAGGCTGAGACTATTTCATCAAACTGCAAAGCAGTTGCATTGCTACCTATTGCCATAACCAGACTATCCCACGAGTCTGGTAGAGAACACAACAAACTGATGCACTTATCTTCATCTGAAATTTTAATATCAACAGATAATAACTGACTTACCACAGTATTAAGCGCATTCAGATGCTCTGTCACCGAGTCTCCATCTTTCATCCTCAGGTTATACAGATTTTTCCGCAGGAATAGTTTATTCACCAGAGACTTAGATTGGTACAAAGTCCCTAACTTGTCCCACAGAGCCTTCACCATAGCTTCCCTTGATACATTCAGCAATACTGAATCTGAGACACAAAATCATATTGTGCTCTTTTCCTTCCGATCCAACTTCTTCCATTCTTCATTAGTCACTTCCGTTGGTTTAGTACCTGGATCTACCACGATCAACTGATATTTATCCACCAACAGATCCTCCATCTTGAGTTTCCACAACTCAAAACTCTGACCATTGAACTTCTCAATCTCTGTCTTTCCGCTGCTCACCATCTTCTTTCACCACTAGAATCGATCTCGCAGATCTCCCACTGAACAGGGTCTACCACAAGCCTGAGCGAAACCCCTCAGCAAAAAAGGCGTCCCCTTGAAGCCAAAACAGCTCTGATACCAAATGTAGGTTTTAACCCCATACAGAAATTACCTGCATACGAATTCTAAATCACAAGAAAAATAAAAATGCAAGAGCATAACCCATAAAACACATATACACAGAGATTTCCCACTGGATCTCAAAACCGAGACTACCAGCTTGATTTTTCATTATATTCCTTTCAATGTTACAATACATATTTATACATGCCGAAGCATCCAATACCATGGACCGAAAACCATCGCATCCAAAACTATGGACCGAAAAACCATAGGTAGGTTCGCCCAACCTAACGTAGGTTAGTCGTGGAAAGAATATAACACAACCCAACAGGTTTTCCATTGTTTCTCAATAATAAATAGGCCTTCGAGCCTCATTGTAACACAAGTTCGGAACAGTTCAGAGACATGTAGTCGCACATCTCTTCTCAGAGATAAGCTACCATCGTCCTAGCCGGTTTATTTCCAATTCTGGTTGTAAGCATATTTCGGTATTTTCCATTAATGAAATGAAGTGTTATTTCCGCTACATCTCTTTATTTATGGTTATCGCATCTTTGTATTTATGGTTATCTCTGTAATCTATTGCGTTCCTATTTAAATCCGGATCATGTAAATTGGTACCATTAGCCTAGATTCTGAATTTGCAAAGTTGGTCATGGATGAAATTTGGGATATTTAAGAAAATGTCCAAAATCTAAGCGAAATTTAAAGCTTAATTAGTATAGAACTATCAATTCAATGGGTACAAGTATCAATTTTATAGTTACATGCTCAAATTGGGTAAATGGGGACATATTATGGGATTTGGGCTTGTGTATTTCATCACATATGTAAATTTGTGAAAAATAGGATTATTAACAAAAATGAGGAAATTTGAAAATTTGAAATTTTTGTACTGGTGACATTAGTGATCCTATGGAGACACCAAGTGGTAGTTGACTCAACATGTGGATGTGGATAGGTGGCATCACAAAGTCCATTTTTGGTGGAGATACTTGCTAATTGGTTGAGCATTTTCTAGTATGAAATGAATGTAGATCATAGATCACAACCGTCCTCCACCATTAGATTCACTGAATATAAGTTAATGTGTTATTGGGTGAGCACCTCTAGTTTTAAAGCCAATTTAGGCTATTGGGTTAGACGAATCCAAACCATTGGATCTTTCAAATTTGATTTGAATCATTAAGCTCTAATCATATCTAAGTCCAAATTTAATTTCCACCACTTGATCGGGTTAATCTCAACTATTAGATATTTCATAGGTAAGTTGATTAGTTATGGATTGAGAACTTGTGGATCTAAAAATGGTTATGGGTCATTGATCTATGATATATCTTTAACATGCACCTTATAGTCATGCAAGTTGTGCACCAAAGGATCAAGGTGTGGGGTGGGACTCACCCATCACCACAACTAGTGAATGCATGTCAAGTGGATTGACACTAGATGAAGTAGGAACCTTCCATCCCATTGAGGGTTAGGAATGTTCCACATGGGTTGTAGGGCCCTAGTTGGGCTAAAATAAAGATTAAAGGTAAGAAAATAAAGATAAATAATGACGGAGAGAGAGAGAAAAATAAAGAGAGGATAGATAAGGATAAAGGGGAGAGAAGGAAGAAGAAAGAGACAATGTCAAAGACTTCAGGGAAGAGGTTAAGACCACCAATGAAATGTAGGGATTGTAAAGGGTAGCACTTATATATCGATTGCACTCATAAGAAGGAAAAAATAGAAGTTGTCCACAACCTTCAATAATCTACTACAATTGCGGATATGGGAACGAGCATGTAACAACCCCAAGTTAAAAGTTCATGTAATAAAAGTTAATAAAAGTAAAATACGACCACGGGCAAGGGACATGTATTCCAAGCTAAATGTTGGGAAAAATATCCTAGTGGGCATCACTTATTGTGTTTTATGGCTAATGGGAAATTGACAAAGACAATGGCTAAGGCTTTGGAAAGGCAAAAATGTATTTTTGGCATATTATTTATTAAAATAATGGAAATTGGGAGAAAAGGAAGGTGAAAGGTCATAGGGTTCATATGAGAAGGAAAATGAAGGAAAATAATGGAAAACTGAAGAAATTAGAGGCCTCGTCAATAAAAATACCTCAAAGTATCAGTTGGTGGCTTTTTTCTAGCCTTTTGTTAGTTTAGTGTTAGAATTGTTCGCAGAGAGGATAAATCACCAAGAGGAGAAAGAAAGTAAGCAAGGAAAGGAAAGGAAAAGTAAGGAAAGCAAAGGAAGGTGAGGATCAAGCAGCTATAGTGGGAATACTTGTAGGTAATATATTTCATGTGTGATTTCCTAGTTGGTTTTGACATACATGGTATGTTCATGTTGGTATTTGGTTCTTTTGTTGTCATTGGCATGAATTTTGTTGAGATTCAACAATGGATTTTAGCCTAGCCTTGCCATTTTTGGATAGCCATGGTGTGATTGGATGGTTCTCAGTTTGAGCTTTGGATTGTTAGATGGTTTGGAATCTAGGGTAAGGTGGTCTCAGTAAAATTCCCAAAGGCCTAGGAATCCCTTGACTGGTAGTGGCAGGATACACAGTAAATCCTAAGGGTGGAGACATGAAAACTCCTCAATCATAATGAAGAAATTATGAGGCATCCAAGCTCAGTTCACTTTTGTGACCTTGACACCGGTTTAGGTGTGATCACGATATGGAGAGGGTGGAGGTGGTTTAACCTTTGAATTCCTTTGGTTGTATTTGGATTGGTTTATCCCATGAGGTCCCACATTCATGATTGGAATATTGCACGGGGGTGATTGGTTGAAGAGAGATTAGGCTCATTCAATCTATGGTTGAGTGGAACATGGAAGTCCCGAACCCAGTTGGTAATTTCCTATGGTTAATAAAATCTAGTTTTCTCTTAATTTTGGTAAGGAAATGTATTGGTTCTTATGTGGGTTTAATGGTTGTTCTCTTATGGATATGTATCTGTTTATATGTTGGTTATAAGCATGGTTTTATGACATATCTTAGTCATGGCTCTTTTCATGTTTTTACTCATAAATGAATAAATAATGAATGAAAGACCTAGTTAGTGTTAAGACAACTAATGAGAGAAGGTAGTGATCCTTCTTGTTAAACCTCAAATAAGTTCTTGTCCCTTATGTTCAGACTTGCATTCATGAACTGTAGGTTTCATATCTACCAAGTGTTTTAAATAATGTCAATCCTAGTTGGGGATGGTCAAGTCAAGTCTTAGTTCTAGTCTTTGGTTTACAAGCATTGTCTTCATGTCTTTTGTGAGTTTTGGAAGTTTCATAGATTTATGGGAAAAGGCTAAGCCCCAGATCTGGAAAGTAACCTTAATTCTCATAGTCACTAGCACAACACTAGCAAAAAGAGGCCATAGTCTCATTCATGCAGGCCTTTGGGAGCAACTAGGAACCCATAGTCACATGGAGGCATTGGAAAGGGAGCGACTGGGGCTCTAGGCTAGGGGAAAGGTGAGTTGTCTCAAGGGTTGGACACCAAGAGGGGTTCGGTTACTTCAGGAGGTCCTGTGGCACTTAAGGGAAGTCAGTAAGGTTTTGTTGTGTTGACCCCATTTTGTAGAAAATTTCCATAAATCCAGTTATGATATGATGTAGAAAATCTGATGGTCAGTTAATCTGATAATGCAATATAAATCAAAGCAAAATATTATAACCTACTTCTACTATCAATTTGTGGAAGCTTAAAGATCGAGCTGAACAACATAACTAGAAGAAGAAGAATCAATGGCACAATACACATGAAAATACTTTGGGGAAAGCCTCAGCGAAAAACCCCACAGTATTGTATTATCATAAATGGTGGAAATACATAGGAATTATACAAAGCCTTAGCTCTCATAGCTAGCCAGCTCTCAGTACAATCCTCATAGATGCTCACAGGAAATCTTGGCTTCTCTCCAACTTTCCTCTCTGCCCTTCAAGCTCCTATTTCCTTGCGCCATTCCTTATGGATGATTTGCCTGTTACCAAGTGGAGAACCAACCTTTGAAATTGCAATCCTCAAGGATGAATCCTTGACTGCATGCATGAGTTTTCTCCATGAGAAACACATGCAACTGATAGCACACTATCCTTGAACATTTATCTCAATTGGGTCTTTCTCAGAATAGAAATTCATGAGTTTTTGATGAGGGAATCTTCAGTTAAATGGAGTAGCACTAGTTGAATGCATTAACACATCAACTGATTGTTAACTCACTATTAGTTCCTCAAACAGTTTGGAACTAATTTAACTGGACTTAACTCAGTAAAAAGAGTTAACTAATTACAACTCAAATATAACTCAATTTTATCTCCTTAATTTAAGGGATAAATCTTGCATGACTTCAGAAAGATTTCTAACTTTAATTTCTCCAACTAATTAATTTAAAATAAATTAATTAATTATTTCCAAGTAGTTGTTAAGAATAAATTTGATTTTAATTCACAATTTAATTCAAGGACAAATTAAATTGGAATATTATTGTTGCCATATTTCAACACTCCCTCTCAAGAAGAAAGGGATGATCTGCCACCCCGATCCTTTCTCTATGGAACTCAAATTTACACTTTGACAATGCCTTTGTCAAAATGTTAACATCTTTCTCCTCTGTCGAAATATACTGCAGCAACATGATCCTCTCGACCTGTGAAAAGCCATCGGCAACAAATCTTGCCTTATGCTTCTCCACACTACCATCAACAGCTTGTTTTACCTTGTAAAGCCAACGGGAACTCACAAGTAACTTGTTCTCTGGTCTCAGAACCACATCCCAAACACTGTTACGAACTATGGAGTCATACTCCTCCATCATTACATCAACCCAAATCGGCTGCTTCATTGCTTCCTCAAAGGAAGATGGCTCAGTATCAACACATTCCCCAACAAGTGCCATGTATCCAGTGTACCTCTCAGGTGGCCTCCTCTATCTGCGTTGAGAACATGGTGCTCCCACATTCTCTCTCGCATCCTATAGCAATCTGTCAGCTTCTCTTATGTGCTTCCATCCATCTCTTGAAGACTTTGCTTGAGTGAATGTCTCCACTCTTGGAACCTCTGCATGCAACTACTCCACATTAGTTTGAGGCTCCTCCTCCTTAGGAACCAAAAGTTCCTCCACAACGTATAGTTGGAGCTTCCTCTCAAAGGAAACTTGCATGGCCTTCTTCTCATCAAACTTGACATCTTTGCGAACTAGTGTCCTCTGACTGGTAGGCAAGTACACTCGATAGTTGTGAGTCGTATTAGTGTAGCCCACAAATATCCCCAATGTTGTTGTTGGCTCAAGCTTCTTCCATGCATCCTTTGTCACATGGCAATATACCGATGAGCCAAAAATCTTGAAGTGACCCACATATGGTCTCTTACCGGAGAAAGCTTCCTCTGGTTTCTTCATCCCAAGTATGCGATGCGGGCTTCTATTCTGCAAATAGACCGCTGTGTTGCACGCCTCAGCACACAAGTGAAGTGGTAGGCCTTGATCATGCAACATTGCCCGTGCTGCCCCTATAATAGTTATGTTCTTCCTCTCAGCCACCCCATTCTGCTGTGGGTTATGCGGAGTTGTCAACTTTTGTTTAAATCCTTCCACTGCACAGAAGTCCTTAAACTCTTGAGAGACATATTCTCCACCATTGTCGCTTCTCAAGGCCTTGATCTTCTTCCCTGAATCTTGCTTGACCAAAGCTTTGAACTCAAAAAACTTTGTGAAAGTTTGGTCCTTATTCTGCATGAAATAAATCTAGCATTTACGAGAATAGTCATCAATGAAAATCACATAATACCTTTGCTTCCCTGTGGATGTCATTGAGAATGGTCCACACACATCATTATGAACTTGCTCTAATATAGCCTCTGCTTGACTGTCTCGATCATAAAAGGAAGACTTGGTGTACTTTCCCAAGGTACAAACTTTGCATGTGTCAACTTGCTCAAGTTTACCCTTGGGAAGTCTTGTAGATATCTGTTGCATTATTTTCAAAGCCCCATGATGCAAATGGCTTAACCACCTGTGCCACAACTCTCCAATGTCTTGGCTTTGCACCAATTTTGCTTTCGTACTCAATGTTGCACAATCATCTACCTCTAGTTTATAGAGATTCTTCACCCGAATCCCTATCTTCTTGGTTTCATCCATGGCTATGTGTCTTAGGAATTCCTTTCCTTTACTGAAGACAACATCGTAGCCTTTGTCCTCCAACATTGTGACCGATACCAAGTTCTCGTCAGTCCAAGCATATACATCACATATGTCAAGGTGAGAGGAGATCCATGCTCCCTCTGAAAAGCAATTGTGCCCACTTCTGAAACATAATACCTTCCGTCATCACCCATCTCTATGTGCATCTTGAGGTCTTTCTCCTCCAAGGCACAGAATAAATTTTTATCACCGGTCATGTGGAATGAGGCTCCCCTGTCAAGATACTAGACACAACCCATCATCGATGACACCATGCATGCAATGAGGGTAAAGTCCATTTAGAACTGAGAGGCTAATGCCTCACCTTTCGATCCTTCTGAGGATCCCTTCTTGGACTTCTTCGATAGGAAATTAGTCGCATAATGTCCCATCTTGTGAAAATTAAAGCATCTTACTTTAGACATGTCACCCTTCTTCCCTCCATGAGAAGAATTCGATTTGAAATGGGAAGCCTTCCCCTTCCCTTCACTTTCCTTACTTGCTAAGGCCAGATTTTCTTAATCATCATTCGTGGATGAAGAACCATCTCGGGTGCTCCTCCTGATCTCCTCCTGCATAAGATCTGGCCATAGTCGTTCCCAATCTGGTAGTTTCTCCCTTCAATTCACAGAGTCCTGGTAGCTATTCCAACTCTTTGGAAGGCCAAGGAGAGCGAGGCTCACCATATCATCATCGACAGTAGTTATTCCCACATTTCCAAACTCATCGCTACAGGTGGTGAGCTTGTTCAGATATGTGGAAATATTATCGCCCTTCTCCATCTTGAGTCTTCGAAGCTTATCCTTGAGCGCTAATTTCCTTTGGTTGCTATTGCTCTGGTAGAGGTCCTTCAATGTCTTCCACATTGGAAATGGAGTATCCTTCCCATGGAGACTCGAGACAATATGGTCTCGAACTCCCTCAAGGATGATCCATCTCACCTTTGCCACACACTTCTTCCACTCAGCCAACTCTTATGCATTAGTTGAAGTTGGCTTTGAGAATTCTTGATCAATGAATTCCTTCAATCCATTGTATTCTAATACATCCTCCATTCTATCTTTCAATGCTATGTAATTTGAGCTACCTTCCAAAGCATACTTGATTGTCAAGCCATAGAACGCCATTGGCCAACCTTGAAGTATGATATGAATTCAATTTGCACCTGCAACTTCGAACTTCAAACTTCAAATTCTCTTCTTAGTATACTGTTCACAGCTCCAATACCATGTAGAAAATTTCTACAAATAAAGCTCTGATACCATGTAGAAAATCTTATGGTAGGTTAACCCGATAATGCAATATAAATCAAAGCATAATACTATAACCTACTTCTACTATCAATTTGTGGAAGCTTAAATATCGAGCCAAACAACATAACTAGAAGAAGAAGAATCAATGGCACAATACACATGAAAATACTTTGGGGAAGCCTTAGCTAAAAACCCCACACTATTGTATTATCATACATGGTGGAAATACATAGGAATTATACAAAGCATTAGCTCTCACAGCTAGTCATCTCTCAGTACAATCCTCATAAATGCTCATAGGCAATCTCGGCTTCTCTCTAGCCTTCCTCTCTGCCCTCCAAGCTCCTATTTCCGTGTGTTGTTCCTTGTGGATGATTTTCCTGTAAGCAAGTGGAGAACCAACCTTTGAAATTGCGCAATCCTCAAGGATGAATCCTTGACTGCATGCATGAGTTTTCTCCATGAGAGAACACATGCAACTGATAGTACACTGTCCTTGAACATTTATCTCAACTAGTACTTTCTCAGAATAGACATGCATGAGTTTCTGATGAGGGAATCTTCAGTTGACTAGAGTAGCACTAGTTGAGTGCATTAATGCATCAACTGACTGTTAACTCACTATTAGTTCTTCAAACAGTTTGGAACTAATTTAACTGGACTTAACTCAGTAAACTGAGTTACCTAATTATAACTCAAATATAACTCAATCTTATCTCCTTAATTTAAGGGATAACTCTTGCATGACTTCAGAAAGACTTCTAACTTTAATTTCTCCAATTAATTAATTTAAAATAAGTTAATTAATTATTTCCAAATAGTTGTTAAGACTAACTTCGATTTTAATTCACAATTTAATTCAAGGACAAATTAAATTAGAATATTCTTGTTGCCATATTTCAACACATTTCCTTAAGGTCATCTAGGGGTTGATTTATATCTTAGTAACCCCTCATCTCATGTTTACCCTGGGTAAGCCGGTGAAAGTAAGTAGATGTGAGAGGAGGCGACATTATAGGGTGGTATTAGAGCAAGTTGCACTCTCTTTGGGTCATATATGATACCACAAGGTGGTATCAGGGCGTGGTTTCGCTCTCTTTGGGTAAGAATGATGTTGTTAAGGTTATGGTTGTCATGAATGGGATCAGGTATACAGTTGGTATGATCATTCATGATGTTGTTGTGATGTTATGCTATTACACAGATATGTATATGATTATACATGTACATGCTAACGTGGACTAATCTTGCAAATGAGATAAGTCTCCTACGAACATAACTAAGGTATGGATTTTCTTTTGGTATCTATATGGTTTATCTGACATGGTATAATTGCAAGAAGAAGAGAAATAAAATATAACAATCAAAATGGTAGACTACAGTTCCCGTGACTCTCCCTATAGATCAATTGGGAAGCAAGGAGAAGAGTATTCTCCTGGTATAGCATATACATTAAGGAGCTTGAGGGCAAAGATCAAAAGTTTCAAATCAGAAAATAACGAGTTAGTTGAGGCTCAGGAAAGACTTGCAATGGCTCAAGAGAAGTAGGCAGAGGTTAATGCAACAACCCTTCAAAGCTTGTCAAAGTTGCAGATATAGGGACATATGAGAATTAGTCAAGAGTAGGAAGAGGAAACTAATTGATCCTATGGTATTAGATCTTTGTCTAGATACATGTTGGATAGAGGGGACATAGTTAGAGGTAGAGTATCACTGGATACACCTGATAGGAGGACTAGTATGTATGGGCATCATTCTATTTCCTCATCCATCAGACATCATTACAATCATCACTATCATCATCCATAAAGGAGGAGGGAGTATTTACCTAAGGGGTTCAAGAAGGTGAAGCCTCTTACATTTGATGGAGAGATGAAGAAGCCAAAAGATGTGGAGGCATGGTTGCATGGAATGAAGAAAATCTTTAGATTGCATAGATACTCAGAGAACATGAAAGCTAATATAGCCACCTTCAATCTTATAGGGAAAATATATATCTGGTGGGAATATGTGAAGAATGTCAAGGGAATTATGAAAGAAGACTTTATTTGGGATGATTTAGAGAGGGTCTTCAAGAAGAAGTACTTGTTGAAGAGGTACCATGATGATAGAGCTAAGGAGTTTTATGAGCTACATATGGGTTCTATGGCAGGTAATGAGTACGCTAGTAGATTCTTGGAGTTGTTGAGGATGTGCCATATCTCAAGGAGGAGAAGGCTAATATCCAAAGATTCATCAATGAATTTTCAGCAACATATAGAGACCAGATTGATTTTCATGAGTCTAGATCATTAGAGGAATCCATCCATAAATTGAAGCCACATTATGAGCAGTTAAAGAGAAAAGTTGAGCCTAAATGTGAATTGAAGGGAAATGAGAAAATAAAAGGAAAATGGTCACCGAAGTGGGGAAGACGTCAAGATGCAAGTGAGAAAGAAAATGTTTCTCCTTAAAATAAGTTCAGTGCAGTTGAGAAGGGACATGAGTCACACCCTGAACAACAACAAACTAGAGGTGATAGTAGAGAACCTCTACAGTGTTGGATATGTGGCAAAGATCATTGTAAGAAGGATTGTCTGTTGTACAAGGGAGGTAGGCCTTAGATCTATAATGCTCAGGAGAAACAGATAGTTAGGGATGTTATTCATAGTATTCCTCATATTTATGTTGTTGTGGACAATAGGAAATCAAATCACCATGAATCTATCATTGAGATGGACAGTAAGCTTTGTGATCAAGTTATTTCTATTTTGATTGATCCTAGATCTAATTATAGTTATGTTAATCCTAACCTGGTGGATAAGTGTGGCTTAAGAAAAGAAGTGAATGCAAAGTCTTGGTTGGTGCAGTTGGCTATAGGCACGAAAGAGAGTTCATCACTAGGTAAGAGCTTGTGTATTTGAGTTGAATGGTATGCCTACAATAGCACATTTGAATGTACTGCCATTGGGATCGTAAAATATTCTTTTGGGTATGGATTGGTTGTATCTTCACAGGACCAAGGTAGCTTTCTATGACAAGGTTATTGAGTGTCTGGATGATAATGGAGAGAAGATGATATGGCAGGGGAAGAAGAAGGCTACATCAGAGAGGATGGTCAAAACTATGCAGGCTAAGTACAGTTGTAGAAAAGGGTGTGTGATGTTTGCAGTTCATATTTCCTGTGACAAGGGTAAAGACGTTGAGGATGCAAAAATATTCAAGAGGTACACTTTATTGTAGAAATTTCAATATGTGTTTCTAGAAGAGATTCCAAATTTTCCTTTGCACATGGAAGTAGAATTTTCTATTGAATTGGTACCAGGGGTAGTACCAACATCAAAAGCTCGTTACAAGATGAGCACATTGGAGTTAGAAGAGTTGAAGTTGTAGTTGAAGGAAATTCTTGACAAGGGATACATTATGCCAAGTGTATTGCCTTGGGGTGCACCAGTATTGTTTGTAAAGAAGAAGGATGGTACTCTTAGATTTTGCATTGATTCTAGGCAAATGAACAAGATGACGATCAAGAACATGTACCCATTTCCAAGGATTGATGACTTGTTTGATCAGTTGAAGGGAGCAATAGTGTTCTCAAAGATAGATCTGTGATGGGAATACCATCAGGTACACATCAAAGAACAAGACATCTACAAGACTACCTTTAGGACCAGGTATGGGCATTATGAGTTTGTTGTAGGTCCATTTGGTTTGACTAATGCTCTAGCTACTTTTAGGTGTTTGATGAATAATGTGTTGCATCCTTATATAGACATGTTTTTATTGTATTCATGACATCTTGATTTATTCTAAGAATGAGGAAGAGCATGCTGAGCATTTAGAAACAATGTTGAGGTTTCTAAGATAGCATCAGGTGTATTCTAAGCTTAGCAAGTGTAGTTTATTTCAGACAGAAGTACACTTTTTGGGACATGTTGTTTCCAAGAATGGCATAGCAATAGATCCAGAGAAGATAAAGGCTATCATGGAGTGGGAAGCTCCTAGAAATTTAGAAGAAGACAAATCATTCATGGGCTTAGCAAGTTAAGGAGGTTCATCAGGAACTTCCCATGCATTGCATATCTTATTACATCATTGTAGAGGAAGGGTAAGAAGTTTGAATGGACATAGGAGTGTGCAACCAGTTTTGAGCAATTGAAGTGGTTGTTGGAAAATGCTCCAGTGTTAAAGATTGCATATACAAATAAAGATTTTGTAGTATGTACATATGCTTGCAAGAGAGGGATTGGTGGAGTCCTTATGTAGGAGGGACAAGTGATATGCTATGAGTCCAAGAAACTGAATGAGCATGAGAAGAACTACATCACTCATGATCTTGAGTTGGAAGTTATTATCCGTGCCTTGAATATGTGGAGACATTATCTTCTTGGCAGGAGGTTTGTGTTGATGAGCGATCACAGTGGACTAAGATATATGTTTGACTAGCCAAATTTGAATGCCAAGAAAGCTAGATGGTTGGTTACCATTAGTGAGCTTGACTTTGAGATCAGGTACATTAAGGGATAGGAGAACATGGTTGTGGATGCTCGCAAAAGAAAATGCAGTTGAACCATGTTGCAACAATGAGCTCATATGGGACAGATTTACAAGATCAAATTTTACAAGCAGGATAACAAGATGACAGGTCAATGGAGCTTATGCATAGGTTACAATAGGGTATAGGTGATCAAGATGTGGATTATCATCTTATAGAAGATGGATTGGTGAGATTTAGGGACAAGATCTACGTGTCGGATGACAGTGAACCCATGAAGCTTGTCTTGAGGGAGTTTCATGTAAAACCATATTTAGGTCACCCAAGATATCAAAAGTCATTGACAGTAGTAAAGAAGTTATATTACTCGTTGAATCTGAAGAAGTGGCAGAGTTTGTTGTGAGATGTTTGGACTTTCAGTAGGTCAAAGAAGAGTGTAAGCATCCAGGTGGGTTGCTTTTGCCTATTCTGATTCCATAGTAGAAAATGGGAGGTCATTTCCATGGATTTAATTACAAGTCTTACGAGGACATCGAGGAAAAATGATTTTATCATGGTTGTGGTATAGAGGTTGAGAAAGGTAGCTCACTTCATTCTAGTGAAGACTACTTATTCAGCTAGTGAGGTAGCACTAGTCTTCATCGAGGAGACCAAGAAATTGCATGGTGTTCCGAAGAAGATTGTGTCAAACAGGGATGCCAAGTTCATTTCCAAGTGTTGGAAGGATTTGTTTGTAGGATTAGGGACAAAGTTGGCTTTCAGCACAACTGATCATCTACAGACAGATGGACAGAAAAAGAGGGTTAATAGGATAATGGATGATATGTTGAGGATGTATGTCATGCATCAGAAGAGGATTTGGGAGGATTACCTTCCATTGGTTGAGTTTGCATACAACAATGGTTATTAGGAGTCACTGAGGATGGGTCTGTTTGAGGCATTGTATGGGTAGAGTTGTAATACTCCCATCAGCTAGAGTGATCCATTGAATAGGGTAATTATTGGACTAGACATGTTGGCATACATGGAATAGGAAATGCATGTTATAAAGAAGAATATAAATGAAGCACAAGACAGACAAAAAAGTTATGCAAACCACATAGGGAATTTAAGGAGTTTTAGGTTGGGGAGCATGTGTATTTGCACATAAATCCCAAGAAGAGCTCCTTAATGATTGGAGCATGTGCTAAGTTGGAACCATGGAATTGTGTCCCTTTTGAGATGCTTGAGAGGATTGGGCTAGTGGCCTACAAACTTGCACTGCCTTCGACAATGAAAGTCCATGATGTTTTTCATATTTCATTGCTTAAAAGATATGTAAAGGATGTTGATCATGTTATTGATTGGTCTGTATTACAGGTGGAGAAAAAAGGAGAATTCCAGTCAGAACCCCAAAGCATATTGCAGCAAAAACATCTCATGCTCTGAAACAGAGCACTCGAGCATCTTAAAGTGCAAGGGAAGCACTTTGGGCCCGATGGAGCTACATGGGAGATGGTTGATCATATATGTATCCTTGATTGTTTTCTGGTAAAGGTAAATGAGTCTTGATATTTATACATATTTATATATGGTTTCTATTGTAAATATCGCAATGAGCTAAGTTATAAGGCTCCAATAAGTAGTATGGTTGTCATGTTCTATACTATGGATTTGCTTTTGAGAAGGATGTTATTGTACATACTACAACGAGCTAAGTTATAAATCTCCATGGGTAGTATGTTTTTTTTTAGCAGTTTTGTTGGGTCTAGGTGTCATGGAACATCGACAACGGTGTTCCCCTAAGGGGAGGGGTCTGTAACAGCCCTAGGTTAAAAGTTCATGTAATTAAATTTAATAAAGGTAAAATATGACTATAGGCAAGAGACATTTATTCCAAGTTGAATGTTGCAAAAAATATCCTAGTGGTCGTAACGTTTTGTGTTTTATGGCTAAGGGGAAATTGGCAAAGGAAATGGCTAAGGATTTGGAAAGGCAAAAGGTATTTTTAGCACATTATTTATGAAAATAATGGAAATTAGGAGAAAACGAAGGTGAAAGGTCACAAGTTTCATGTGAGGAGCAAAATGAAGGAAAATAATAGAAAATTGAAGAAATTAGAGGCCTCATCCATAAAATTACCTCAAAGCATCAGTTGGTATCTTTTTGTTAGCTTTTTGACAATTTAGTGTAAGAATTTGTCTCAAAGAGGAGAAAGAAAGTAAGAAATCAAGGAAAGGAAAGGAAATTAAAAACAAGGAAAGAAAAGGAAGGAAAATATCAAGCAGCTTCAGTGGGAATACTTACAAGTAACAAATTTCATGTGTGATTTCCTAGCTAGTTTTAACATGCATGGTGTGTGCATGTTGGTATTTGTTTATTTTGCAATCATTGGCATGGATTTTGTTGGGAATTGACAATGGATTTTAGCCTAGCCTTCCATTTCTAGATAGTCATGGTGTGATGGGATGGTTCTTAGTTTGAGCTTTGGATTGTCAAATGGTTTTTGAATCCAAGGTGAGGTGGTGTCAGGAAAATTCCCAAAGGCCTAGGAATACCTTGACATGTAATGGAGGGATACACGGTAAAGCCTGAGGGTGTAGACATAAAAATTCCTCAAGGATGGTGAACAAATTAGGAGACATCCAAGCTCGTTTTGGTTTTGTGATCTCAACACTGGTTTAGGTGAGATCATGGTATGGAGAGGGTGGAGGTGGTTTAACCTCCGAATTCCCTTGGTTTTCTTTGGATTGGTTTATCCCATGAGACCCCAAATTCATGCTTGGAATATGGCACAAGGGTGATTGGTTGAAGATATATTAGGCTAAGCCAATCTATGGTCGGGTTGGAACGTGGAAGTCCCAAACCCGGTTGGTAATTTCCTATGGTTAATAAAATCTAAGTTTCTCTTACTTTTGGTAAGGAAATGTATTGGTTATTATGTGCTTTAATAGTTGTTCTCTTATGGTTATTTATATGGTTATATGTTGGTTATAAGAATGGTTTTATGAAAGATCTTAGTCATGGCTCTTTTCTTGTTTTCACTCATAACTGAATAAATAATGAATGCAAGACCTAATTGGTGTTAAGACAACTAATGAGAGAAGGTAGTGATCTTTATTTTTAAACCTGAGATAAATTTGCAATCCCTTATGTTCAAACTTACATTCATGACATGTAGGTTTCATATCTACCAAGTGTTTGACAGAATATCAGTCCAATTTGGGGATGGTCAGGTCAAGTCCTGGTTCTTGTTTTTGGTTTATAAGAATTGTATTCATGTATTTTGTGAGTTATGGAAGTTTCATATCTTTCTAGGCAAAGGCTAAGCCCCATCCCTATAAAGTAGCCTTAATTCTCGTAGTTGCTAGCACAACATTGGCACAAAAAGGCCATAATCGCACTAATGCAAGCCTATGGGAGCAACTGGGAACCCATAGTCACATGGAGGCCTTGACAAGGGAGCGACCGGGGCTCTAGGTCAGGGAAATGGTGAGTTTTCTCAGGGGTTGGACACCTGTAAGGGTTAGGTTACTCCTAGAGTTCTTGTGGCACATGAGAGAAGTCAATAAGGTCTTGTTGTGTCAACTCCATTTCCTTAAGGTCACATAGGAGGTTGAGTCATGTCATAGTAACCCCTCATCTCATTTTTACCTCGAGTAAGCCGATGAAAGTGGATAGATCTGACAAGAGGCAACGTTATAGAGCATTCCAAGGATATATGTAGCCTTGGAAGATCAACAAGTTGAGAATCAATAACACATGATTGAAGTTGAAGGAAAGATTTCAAGAAAGCTTGTTGCAATTTTAATTGATTCAATGGAAACTCATAGTTATATTGATATATCATGGGAACCAAAAACAAGATCAGTGAAATTGTTTAGAGTTGTCCCATAAACATCATTAGAGTGGATAGAATTGTATATCCAAATATCATTCCATTTATATTCCTATGACATCCTCATTGGAATGGAATGGTTGGACAAGAATCATGGATGATGAAGAGAAACAAAGGAAATTTTATGGGGTTCCAAGTGTTGAGAAATCAATGCAAGTGGATTAGGGTTTGATTCCTCTTTATTGATAATTACTTGTAAGTTATGTTGTCTTTTTTTACTTCTTTATTATCTTATCTTTCATCAATCAATTACCATAGGCACTATGCAAGGGAAAAACCCCGTTGGAGGGGGAAAACCTAGTAAAAAATACTCTTCCTTCAATAGTTTTCTTTGAGACTCTTCAACCTAGAAAAAGACCAAACCTTCCCTCCACACAAGTTAACCTTCCAGATCTTCAATCCCTTTGCAGAACACTTCCTCCCCAACAAATTTGACTATGCAAGAACTTACAACATCAGGCAACAACTGGCAACAACATTACTTGGAAGACTTCAATCTCCCAAACTAGGGCACAAAACAGAGAGAGAGTAGCTCCAAAAATTTGATTATCTTCTTCTGTAGAAAATCATGCAGATACATAAGATCATGCAATTTACTAATACACAAGACAAGAATCTACTTCTACTTTCAACCAGCAAAAGCCAATAGATTGATGAAAACAATAAGAACAAGAAGAAGATAAAATGGCACATAACACAAGATGTATCTAGGGAAAACCACAGCTCAAAACCCCACTATTTGTATTGCATATATCAGAAATATGAGTGAAGATACAAAGCTTCTTCTCACTAGAACAATTCCGCACAAGTATGTTCAACTCTCTTAGCTCACAAGAAAGATCAAGCTAAATCCTTAGCCTATTTTGTAGCTCTCCAAGCCCGTGTTTCCTTGTGCAATTCCTATGGATGAATAGCCCATACTAATGGGAATCGAGTTCTTCCAAAAATGTGCAATCCAAACTAGGTCCTGTTAGGGTCCTATAATTATAGGAAATCTAATGATTGAGATATTATTTGGTGCTCTCATGATGAAGCTTTTGGCTTGTTGACTCGCCTAGCTTCCTCTCCATTTTGCATCATCCTTTACTCAGCTTCCTACTTTATCACCCACTTTCCTTGTTAATTCATATAAATATTACTCCAGCATAAGCCGAATACCTGCTTTCAAATCATTAAGAATAGGTTTGTGTGATAATAGGTTTGTGTGATAAAATATATTGCAGAGCTTCTGGTTTTAAAACCTTGGAGTTTATTGTAATTTTCATCCCACTCCATCTCCATGCGACTTGCATTCACAATACCTAAGCTTAGTACACCTAACAGCAAGCACAAGTGAGTAGCCTTGGGCTTATTCTTTTGAAGCAAAATGTAACTATGGGCTTATATAAACCATCATGAAAAATGTTCCCTTGTGAATGTGGGATAAATCCCATATATATATATATATATATATATATATATTATAATATATATATTTATATATATATATATATATATATAATCCCTCTTTTTACCCCTTACTTCCTCCCCACAAGCCTATACAACCTCTTCCCCTGCAAAGTCAACCAATGGCCCACCCCACACTAAAAATTAAACCCCCTTCATTTTTATTTGCCTCAAGATTAGTAGAAATAAATGAATGGTTAAAATTTTGTATCGCATCCCAACTCATCCAACACTTAACACTTCAAAAGTATTGGAGATAAGTTGTTTTCCCTACCCACTGTTTTGCTACATGGCCGCCCCAATTATATCGCATCCTCCAAAATAATACCACACACTACTTTCTCCCTATGTGAAAACCATGAACTGTTTTGGTTTTGAATCTTATAAATGTTACCAGAATATAGGGTGGAGTAATTTCAAGAGAAATACAGAGATATGAGAATGCGGTAATATTTTAGAGCTACGGGTGAAACCATACTTGAGGTAAAATTACATAGCTACAGGCAATATCAAACTAAGGTTGTGGAATGAGATTCAAAGGTAAAATGGTTTTACAGTGACACATGAAATAAAATTCACAGATGCCATGAATTTATCAGAGAAAATAAAAGGGAAGATTTCACATGGAATTAACGTACAGGTGAGCAAAGGTAACATTCATGTAAATGCATTCCACGATAGAAGATTAAGGTGAAATCAATTTACAGGTGTAAAATCTCATGTTGCAGGTGAAAGTAAAAGAGTAAAGTGAGAATATTCTTCCAACCATACAAATCAACACATGGTTTTGCAAAACCATCCAGGTATTCTACAAGGGTAAAAGGAATTTACAAATAAGGAGTAATAGAAACAAAACTACACACGGTTTTGTAAATTCATGGAAAGAGAAAACAAAACCACGAATTGGAAACAACACATGGTTTTGTAGAAATTTAATTATAAATTTCATTTAAAATATTTTGGAAATATTATTCAAATATATATATTATTATATATTTTCAAAAATATTTGTTGACACTAATGGATGATAAAACAGGGCAGTCATAGGACAGCCATCGAGGAAAGTCTCAGATTATCAAGTCAGAAGATTAGCAAGCAGTTGAGTGAATTACTAAGAAAAAGAGAGATAAATCTTCATCTGCTAGTTCATATGCCAGCACAACCACAAATTTGGGTCCACATCCTACCTATTCCCACTTCGACATCAACATCATTTGCACAACACATTCCACTAGAACTATTAATCTGCAGTAGTTAGAGCTTTTTAGTTCATCTATAGTATAAAAATGTCTTGTCTGTTAGAGCCAACATTTATTGTAAACAGTTTGTAAATTTGGTATAAATACTTATTCTTTTGAAGTATTAGAGGTGGATTATTTGAGATCAGAAATATTAGTGATCTATTGGATCATTGTAAATTTTTTTTAAAGCACTAGAGCATCAATACTAAGTAGACCATTCATAGGATTTTGGTGGCTTAAATACTAGTGATGTTTTTCTTATGCCATCTCTTCACTGTAATCATCTAAATTCCAATTGCAAAACAGAAATGTGATGAATAAGATTAAATTTTGAGTACCTTATTCTGGTTGCTTTTGCAATATGTATGTTTTCTACTAAAGGCCACACTAAAGAATTTTTGACTTCTTTTTACTTCTGCTTGATTGACTAAATGCCACACTAAAGAATTCTTAATTTCCCTTTAGTTATGCTGAAGGTTTTCATTGTTCGGCCATCATCCACTTATTATTATGAAAGATCCAGTAAATATTCCTATCTTGCCGTGAGTTTACTCTATGAAAAATTGATGCCACCATCCAGTTTACCTTTTGACTCCATTTCCCAATAGATGCTAATTAAATTGAATACAATCAAATCCAAATCAAAACCCAGGTACAATCATAACTAGTATGAGATTTTCAAGCAACAAAGATAAATTTTACAGAGAGAGCCCTATTTGGGATTACAACGGCTAGATTCCCATCCCGAAATTGGTTTGATGTTACATTCTTGTGATTTGTCCTACAACCTTCAAATTACAGGGTGCTAACATAGTGGCAACTCTGCTGGGGAACAAAACATTTTATCTAACAACGATTAGACACCAAAAGGTTGTACCTTTCACCTCGTGACTCCATTGTTCAAGATCCATAGCTTCAAAGTTTAGAGCGATTCTATAACCAAATAATCCATATTCCAAAGCATTAATGGTGATACAATATGACAGGGTTTGTGGAAAGCCTTCCATTTCATGAAATTTTAAATGAATTCAGGGATGAGTTATCACAATTTCAGCTTGATGAAGATTTTTTAAGAGCTTTGTTTCTTATTTTCAAATAAAGAAAATTTTCTCTTGAAGTTAAAATATGTGTTCTTGAGTTAGTTGCTCAAGAATATGAAAATGGCATTAAACTTTTGCATTCTCAAATTTAGTCATATAATTTCCGAGATCCTAAAGAATTCTTGGGAAATATTCCTTCTCCAAAGCAAGAGTAAATTGTACTACCTTTTGACTTGCAGATTGATGTTGATTATGCTTTCAAGTACAAGGTTGAAGAAGTAGTTTCAGGGTTTATATTGAGGATACAACTGATCAATTAGTTATTGAAGGCCTAGAAGCAAATATCATACATTATGCTTTTGTTGATCCTATAACACATTACATGGAGGTTCTTTTCAAACATGTTTTCTCTATAAGGACCAAATACATCAGTAGTTGCCATTATATATCATAGCTTTGATTATGTGGACACATGATCAAATTATGCTTCTGAGTTTACTAACAATAAGTCATGCAATCCATTTGTTTCTGCAGGTGCTTGACTGGCTTCATTGGCATTTTTGTATTATTTAAGCTTCATTGGCATTTTTGTATTATTTAAGTCAGCCTGATTTTCAACAATATAGGGTAGGTAGCAGGGTGCAAATAAGATCAGGACTCTGAGCCATTTTTTTTAGTTTCAAATTCATTTTTCTTCTCAAATTTCAATTCAATATGTAGTTCAATGTTCAATATGCAAAGTGGTTTTGATTTCAGTTTGAGAGTTGGCAGAATAGGTTGCAGATTTGGGAACAACCCAATGGAGAAGGAACTGATCTATAAACTCAGACATCTGCAGTTCTTGCCACCTCCAAAGAAACTACCATCCCCAAGCTCGAGCCAATGTTAGGGTCCTATAATTATAGGAAATTTGATGATTCAGATATTATTTTTTGCTCTCATGATGAAGCTTTTGGCTTGTTGACTCACCCTGCTTCCTCTCCATTTTGCATCATCCTTTACTCAACTTCGTACTTTATCACCCACTTTTCTTGTTAATTCATCTTAATATTACTTTTTGCTCTCATGATGAAGCTTTTGCCTTGTTGACTCACCCTGCTTCCTCTCCATTTTGCATCATCCTTTACTCAACTTCCTACTTTATCACCCACTTTTCTTGTTAATTCATCTTAATATTACCGCAACATAAGACGAATATCTGCTTTCACATCATTAAGAATAGGTTTTTGTGACAAAAAGGCTATATATTGCAGATCTTGTGGTTTTAAAACCTTGGATTTGATTGAAATTTACATAAAAAAATAATCCCAAAATCTTAGCTCCTACTCCATGTCCATGTGACTTGCATTCACAATACCTAAGCCTAGCACACCTAGCCTTAGGCTTATTTTGTCAAAACACAATGTAACTATGGGCTTATATAAACCATCATGAAGAATGTTCCCTTGTGAATGTGGGATAAATCCCATAACATAAAAATAAATAAATAAATAGATAAAAATAAAATAAAAATTATATATATATATATATATATATATATATATATATATATATATTATATATAATCTCTCTTTTTACCCCTTAGTTCACAAAACCCTATTAATATAAAGTTTTGGATTTTATATTGATTTCTCCCCACAAACCTATTTTAACTCTTCCCCTTGCAAAGTCAACCAATGGCCCACCCCGCACTAAGAATTAAACCCCCTTTATTTTTATTTGCCTCGAGATTCATAGAAGTAAATGAACGGTTAAAATTTTGTATTGCATCCCAGCTCATCCAACACTTAACACTTCAAAAATATGCTAGATAAGTTGTTTCCCCACCCACCCTTTTGCTACCTAGTAGCACCACGTTATATGGCATCCTCCAAAATAATACCACATACTACTTGCCCCCCATGCGAAACCATTAACTGTTTTGGTTTTGAATCTTATAAATATTACGGGAATATAGGGTGGATTAATTTCTAGAGAAGTACAAGGATATGAGAATCTATCATATAAAAGGGAAAATTTCACATGGAATTAATGTATAGGTGAGCAAAGGTAGCATTCATGTAAATGCATTTCACCATAGAAGATTAAGATGAAATCAATTTACAGGTGTAAAATCTCATGTTGCAAGTGAAAGTAAAAGAGTAAAGTGAGAATACTCTTCCAACCATACAAATCAACACATGGTTTTGCAGAATCATCCAGGTATTCTACAACGGTAAAAGGAATTTACATACAGATAAAATGAATTTACAGAGAAAGGAATAATAGAAACAAAACTACACATGGTTCCGTGAATTCATGGAAAGAGAAAACAAAACGATGGATTGGAAACAACACATGGTTTTGTAAAAATTTAATTATAAATTTCATTTAAAATAATTTGGAAATATTATTATATATTTTCCAAAATATTTTGTGACACTAATGGATGATAAAATAGCAACCCAGTCACACGATCAGCCATCAGTGAGGGAAGTCTTAGATTATCAAGTCAAAGGATCAAGAAGTAGTTGAGTGAATTACTAAGAAAAAGAAAGTCAGAGGATCAAGAAGTAGTTGAGTGAATTACTAAGAAAAAGAGAGATACAACTGCATCTATTAGTTCATCTGCCAGCACAACCACAAATTTGGGTCCACATCCTACCTGCTCCCACTTCCACAGCAACAACATTTGCACAACACATTCCACCAGAACTATTAATCTGCAGTAGTTAGAGCTTTTTAGTTCATCTATAGTCTAAAAGCTTTTTATTTCATCTATAGTCTAAAAATGTCATGTCTGTTAGAGACAACATTTATTGTAAACAGTTTGTAAATTTTGTATAAATAATTCTACTTTTGAAGTATTGGAGTTTGATTGTTTGAGATCGGAAATATTAGTGATCTGTTGGAGCATTGTAAGTTTTTTTTAAAGCATTGGAGCATCAATACTAAGCAGACTATTCATAGGATTCTTATGGCTTAAATATTGGTGATGTTTTTCTTATGTTAAAGTGTTTCACTGTCATCTCTTCACTGTAATCATCTAAATTCCAATTGCAAAATTTAAATGTGATGAATAGGATTCTTATGGCTTAAATATTGGTGATGTTTTCTTATGTTAAAGTGTTTCACTTTCATCTCTTCACTGTAATCATCTAAATTCCAATTACAAAATATAAATGTGATGAATAGAATTTAATTTTGAGTACCTTATTCGGGTTGCTTTTGCATTCTATATATTTTCTACTGAAGGCCACACTAAATAATTCTTGAATGCTCTTTAGTTTTGTCGATTGACAGAATGCCACACTAAATAATTCTTAATTGCTCTTTAGTTCTGCTGAAGGTTTTCATTGTTCTTCCATCATCCACTTATTATTCTGAAAGATCCAGTAAATATTCCTAACATGCCCTGAGTTTACTGTGTGTAAAATTGATGCAACCATCCAGTGTACCTTTTGAATCCATTTCCCAATAGATGCTAATTAAATTGAATACAATCAGTATTCCAAAACCCAAATCAAAACCCAAAACCCAAGTACAATCACAACTAGTATGATATTTTCAAGCAACAAAGATAAATTTTACAAAGAGAGACCTCTCTGGGATTGGAAGGGCTAGATTCCCATCCCGAAGTTGGTTGGATGTTTGTGTGATTTGTCCTACAGCCTTCAAATTACAGGGTTCTAACAGGTTTAGTTCCTGATTACATGCATGATCTATACAACTTAAGAAACAACAAGGTGCTAACAGGTTCACTTCCTGATTGCATGCATGATCTATACAACTTAGTAAACAACTGATAGTACATTGTCCATGCACTCTAGTCTCAACTGGGTCTTTCTCTGAACTGACATGCATGAGTTTCTCATGAGGAAATCTTCAGTTAACTGGAGTAGCACTAGTGGAATGCACGAGTTTCTCATGAGGAAATCTTTAGTTAATTGGAGTAGCACTAGTGGACGCATTAGTGCACCAACTGACTGTTAGTCCTCTATTAGTTACAAAAATAATTTAGAACTAATTTAATTGAACTTAACTCAGTAAAATACGTGATCTAATTTCCAACTCAATTTAAACTCATACTGGACCCCTAAAACTTAGGGAGAACATATACATGACTACAGAAAGACTTCCAACTTGAAATTTCTAAGCTAATTAAGTAAATTAAACTTAATTGACTATTTACAAGTTGTTATGAGAATACAATTCGATTTTAATTCTCAGTTTAATTCAAGGATAAATTAAACTGGAATTTCTTGTTTCCATTTCTCAACACTCCCTCTCAACAAGAAAGGGATTATTAGCTACCCTGATCCTGTCTCTGTGAAACTCGAATTTACGTCTTGACAATGCCTTTTCAAAATGTCATCATCTTTCTCCTCCATAGGAATGTACTTTGACAACATAATCTGCCTCAATACATAATCTCTAGGATGATGATATTTGATATCAATATGATTGGACCAGTCATGAAAAATTGGATTTTCAGAGAGTTTGATACAACTTTGATTATCGTCACAGTTGGATCCACTACTGACCAAACAAACCAACCAGGATCTTCCTCATCCAGATGGCCTCACATGTTGCCTGACTCGCAGCCATGTACTCTACCTCTGTCGAACTTAGTGCAGTCAATCTTTATTTCCTATTGTACCAGGAAACTGTCACTGACCCAATACTGAAGATCCCTCCTAATGTGATCTTCCTATTGGATGGACTCCCTGCCTAATCTATATTGATGAAACCTTGAATATTCACTCCACCTGTCTATCTATACCATAATCCATATTGAGAAGTTCCCCTGAGATATCTCAACACATGCTTTGCCATCTTGCAATACAGTTTGGTAGGACTAACCATCGCTCGACTAGTCTGGTTAACTTCATAGCACATATCCAGTCGTGTGCTCACCAAGTACATGATTGGACCCATAATATGCCTATAAGTGGTAGCTTCCACTACTTCCCTTGAAGTAACATCATCCTTCCTCCAGCTACCTGCTAGAGGAGTCTCCATGAGTTTGCTTCTCTCCATGTGGAATCTCATTAGTATCTCGTTGGCACACTTCCCCTGAGACACAAACAACTCCCCATCTCCCTAGCACACCTCCATGCCAAGAAAGTAATTCATGATCCCCATTTCCTTTATCTCAAACTCTTTTGCAAGGTCCCCCTTGCACGATTTGATCAACTGATCATCACTTGTTATTATGAGATCAGCAACATAAAGTACAATGATCAACAACTTACCTTCCAACACTATGTGGTACATGTTCACATCCAATTCACTCTTCATGAAGCCCAACCCAGTGAAGTAGCTATCTATCCTGGTGTACCAAACACATGGTGCTTACTTCAACCCATACAATGCTCTCTTAAGCCGACACACATGCGACTCACGGTCAAAGGTTTCAAAACCTTCAGGCTTCTCTATGTACACCTCTTCCTCAATCATGCCATGAAGGAAGGTTGTCTTCACATCCATCTGATGTATCTTCCAACCCATCTGTGATGATAGTGCCAATATATATCTAATTGACGAGTACCTTGCGACAAGAAAAAAGGTCTCATCATAGTCAATCCCCTCTACCTTTGAAAATCCATGGACCACAAATCTATCATTATGCTTCTCCACACTACCATTTGCAACTTATTTTACCTTGTAAAGCCAACAGGAGCTCACCACTGACTTGTCCTCCAGTCTCAGGACCACATCCCAAACACTGTTCCAAACTATGGAGTTATACTCCTCCACCATGGCATCAACCCAAACCGTATGTTGCATTGCTTTGTTAAAGGAAGATGGCTCTATCACAACACATTCGCCCATAAGAGCCATGTATCTAGTGTACCTCTCAAGTGACCTCCTTTGCCTGCACTAAGAAGTGGGTGCTCCCACATTCTCCTGTGCATCATACAACAATTTTTTAGCATCTTTGGTGTGCTTTCTTCCCTCTCTGGATGACTCTGCCTGAGTGGTTGTCTCCACTCCCGGATACTTTTCATGTGGTTTCTCCACATCAATCTGAGGCTTCTCAACCTTAGGAGCTAAAAGCTTCTCATCTGCATGTAGCTCAAGCTCCCTCTCAAGGGAAACTCAAATGGCATTATCCTCATCGAATCTAACATCCCTGTGAACCACTGTCATCTTGTTGGTCGGAAAGTACACTCGATAGTTGTGAGGTGTATCAGTGTACCAATATACCGATGACCTGAAATCCTAAAGTGACCAACATCTGGCCTCTTACCAGAATAAGCCTCCTCTAGTGTCTTCATCTCAAGTATCCGATGTGGGCTACGGTTTTAAACATAAACCATTGTGTTGGATGCCTCAACCCATAAGTGTAGTGGCAGGCCTTGATTATGTAGCATTTCCCTCATTGCCCCTACTATGCTTTTCTTATTTCTCTCAGCCACCCCATTTTGTTGAGGGTTATGGTGTGCTATCAACTCTCGTTTAATCCCTTCCACTACAAGAAGTTCTTAAAAATTTTGAGACATACTCACCACCGATATCATTGTGTAGAGCTTTAACCTTATTTCCCAACTCTTTCTCCACCAATGCTTTAAACTCACAAAAATCTGTGAAAGTTTGATCCTTTTTTTACATGAAAAATATCAAACATTTACGAGAAAAGTCATCAACAAATATAACATAATACCTATTTTTGGTTGTGGATGATGTCGAGAATGGTCCACACACATCTGAATGGAATCTCTCTAGAATAGCCTATGCTCGACTGTCTCTGTTGTGAAAGGAATACTTAGTGTATTTTCCCAAATTACACCCCTTCCATGTATCAAATTGCTTAATCATATCTTTAGGAGGACCGATAGAGATCTGCTGCAATATCTTCAAAGCTCCATGATGCAAGTGGCCCAATCGCTTATGCCACAACTTGCCAACGTCTCAACTCTACACCCTTTCTTCTTTTGTGCTCAAAGAAACACACTCCTCTGGCTCCAACTTATAGATATTTTGCACCTGAATCCCTATCTTCTTTACCTGACCCATGACCATGTGTCGAAGGAACGCCTTTCCTTTCGAAAATATCACATCATAGCCTCTATCCTCAAGCATGGCAACAGATACCAAATTCTTCTTCAGCTCGAACACATACGTAACATTCTTCTAGGTGAGTGGAGCCCCATGCTCCCTCTAAAAAGTAACCATGCACAATCCAGTAACACTATACTTCCCGTCGTCACCCATCTCGATATGCATCTAGAGATCTTTCTCCTCCGAGTCACTGAATAACGATTTGTCGCCAGTCATGTGGAATGAAGCTACACTGTCTAAGTACCATACACTTCCCATAATTGATGACACCATGCATGTAATGAGGGAAAATTCCAATTCGAATTGAGAGGCCAAAGCCTCACATGCTGCTCCTCCTGAGGACTTCTTTTTGGACTTCTTGAGTGGACAATTTGTAACAAAATGGCCTGGCTCATGACAATGAAAGCACTTAACTTTCGTCATTTATTTCTTCTTACCTCCATTATAAGAATCCGATTTGGAATGGGAAGATTTTCCTTTCCCCTTCATCGAATTAATCGCTAAGGCACAGGTCTCTTCATCATCAGTCTTTGATGAAGAGCCATCCTTGATGTTCTTCCTGATCTCCTCCTGCATCAAATCCGACCACAGTGGTTCCCAATCTGGCAGCTTATCCTAACCATTGACATATTCATTATAACTATGTCAACTCTTTGGGAGTCCTAGAAGAGCAAGACTCACCATATCATCCTCGACAATCATGATTCCAATACTTCCAAGTTCATCACGACATTGAGTGAACTTGGACAAGTATTTTTGAATAGTCTTTCCTTTCTCCATTTTTATTTTTCAAAGTTTGTCCTTCAGTGCCAATTTCCTTTGGTCACTCTTGTTCTGATACAAGTTTGTCAATGCTTTCCACATAGCATATGGAGTTTCCTTACCATGGAGACTCGAGAACATGTGGTCTCGAACTCCCTCAAGGATTATCTACCTTGCCTTCGCCACACACTTCTTCGATTCGGCCAAATTTTGTGCATCCGATGTTGTTGTCTTAGGAATTTCTTGATCATTGAATTCCTTCAAGCTGTTATCCTCTAGCACAACCTCCATTCTATCCCTCTAGGCTATAAAATTCAAGTTGCTTCCAAGGCATACTTGAGCCACAAACCATAGAAAGCCATCTACCAATATTGAAATATGTATTGCAAATTTGAATTTCACTTGTAACCCAAAACTCAAAACTTCAAAATTTCCTCTAGTATATTGTTCTCAACTTCGATACCATGTAGAAAATATTGTAGATTCACAAGCTCATGCAATTTACTAAATCACAGGACAAGAATCTACTTCTACTTTCAACCAGTGGAAGCCAATAGATCGATGAAAACAATAAGAACAAGAAGAAGATAAATCAATGGAATATAACAAAATATGTATCTAGGGGAAAGCCACTACTCAAAAACCTACTATATGTATTGCATATATCAGAAATATGAGTGAAGATACAAAGCTTGTCCTCACTAGAACAATTCTGCACAAGTATGCTCAAATCTCTTAGCTCACAAGAAAGCTCAAGGTAAATCCTTAGCCTATTATACATATCTCCATGCCCCCATTTCCTTGAGCAATTCCTATGGCTAAATAGCCCATATTAATGGGAATCTAGTGCTTCCAAAACTGCACAATCCAAACTAGGTCCAGCCCCTGATTGCGTGCATGATCTATACAACTTAGTAAATCATACAACCGATAGTACATTGTCCCTGCACTCTTGTATCAACTGGGTCTTTCTCTGAACTGACATGCATGAGTTTCTCATGAGGAAATCTTCAGTTAAATGGATTAGCACTAGTGGATGCATTAGTGCACCAATTGACTATTAGTCCTCTATTAGTTCCAAAAACAATTTAGAACTAATTTAATTTAACTTAACTCAGTAAACGGAGTGATCTAATTTCCAACTCAAACTAAACTCATATTGGACCCCTAAAAATTAGGGAGAACATATACATGACTATAGAAAGACTTCCAACTCGAAATTCCTAAGCTAATTAAGTTAATTAAACTTAATTAACTATTTACAAGTTTCTATGAGAATAAAATTCGATTTTAATTCTCAGTTTAATTCAAGGACAAATTAAATTGGAATTTCGTGTTGCCATTTCTCAACACTCCCTCTCAAGAAGAAAGGGATTATTAGCTACCCTAATCTTGTCTCTGTGAAAATCGAATTTACATGTTGACAATGCCTTTGTCAAAATGTCATCATCTTTCTCCTCCATGGGAATGTACTCTAACAACATAATCCGCCTCAATACACAATCTCTGAGATGATGATATCGGATATCCATATGCTTGGACAGATCATGGAAAACTGGATTTTTAGAGAGTTTGATATAACTCTGGTTATCGCAGTAAATTACAGTTGGATCTATCTGCTGACCAAACAAACCAACCAGAATCTTCCTACTCCAGATGACCTCCCATGCCGTTTGACTTGTAGCCATGTACTCTACCTCTGCCAAATTGAGTGCAACAAATCTCTGTTTCCTGTTGTACCAAGAAATTGCCACTGACCCAATACTAAAGATCCCTCTTGATGTGCTCTTCCTGTTGGATGGATTCCCTACCCAATCTGCATCGATGAAGCCTTGAAGCTTCACTCCCTCTATCCATCTGTACCATAATCCATATTGAGAAGTGCCCTTGAGGTATCTCAACACATGATTTGTCGCCTTCCAATACAGTTTGGTAGGCCTAAGCATCGCTTGACTAAGTCGGTTAATTGTATAGCACATATCCAGTCATCTTTTCACCAAGTACATGAGTGGACCCACAAGCTTCCTGTAAACAATAGCTTCCACTACTTCCCCTGAAGTAGCATCCTCCTTCCTCCAGTTACCTACTAGAGGATTCTCCATGGGTTTGCTTCTCTCTATGTGGAATCTCCTGAGTATCTTGTTGGCACACTTGCCCTGAGACACAAACAATTCCCCATCTCCCTGACATACCTCCATGCCTAGAAAGTAATGCATGAGCCCCATGTCCTTCATCTCAAACTCTCTTGCAAGGTCCTGCTTGCAAGATTTGATCAGTTGATCATCACCTGTCAGTATGATATCATCAAAATAAATTACAACGATCAACAACTTACCTTCCACCACTATGTGGTACAGGTTCACATCCAGTTCACTCTTCGTGAAGCCCAACCCGATGAAGTAGCTATCTATCCTAGTGTACAAGCACGAGGTGCTTGCTTCAACCCATACAACTGTCTCTTGAGCTGGAACACATGTGAATCATGTTCAAAGGTTTCAAAACATTTAGGCTACTCTATGTAAACCTCTTCCTCAATCATGTCATTAAGTAAGGTTGTCTTCACATCCATCTAATGTATCTTCCAACCCATTTGTGTTGACAGTGCCAATATAGATGTGATTGACGAGTAGCTTACAACAGGAGCAAAGGTCTCATCATAGTCAATCCCCTCTACTTTTGGAAATCCACAAATATAGCCTTATGCTTCTCCACACTACCATCTGCATCTTCTTTTACCTTGTAAATCCAACAGGATCTCACCACTGGCTTGTCCTCCAGTCTCGGGACCATATCCCAAACAATTGTTCCAAACTATGGGGTCATACTCCTCCACCATGGAATCAACCCAAACCAGTTTTTGCATTGATTCCTTGAAGGAATATGGCTCTGTCATAATACATTTGCCCATAAGATCCATGTATCTAGTGTACCTCTCAGGTGACCTCCTATGCCTGCACTAAGAAGTGGGTGCTCCCACATTCTCCCGTGCATCATCCAATGATTTGTCAGCCTCTCTGGTTTGCTTTCTTCCCTCTCTGGAAGACTCTTCCTGATGGATGTCTCCACTCCCAGATCCTCTGCATGTGGTTGCTCCACATCAATCTAAGGCTCCTCAACCTTAGGAGATGAAATCTCCTCATTCGCATGTAGCTCAAGCTCACTCTCAAGAGAAACTTGCATGGCATTATCCTCATCGAATTTGACATCCCTACGAACCACTGTCATCTATTTGGTTAAAAAGTACACCTGATAGTTGTGAGGTGTATCAGTGTAACCCACAAATATCCTCAACTTTGTTTTCGGCTCAAGCTTCTTCCATGCATATTTGGTCACCTGGAAATATAATGATGACCCAAAAATCCTGAAGTGACCAACATCTAGCTTCTTACCAGAATAAGCCTCCTCTGATGTCTTCATCTCAAGTATCCGAAGTGGGCTACGGTTTTAAACACAAACCTTTGTGTTGCATGCCTCAACCCACAAGTGTAGTGGTAGGCCTTGGTCATGAAGCATTTCCCTTGCTACCCCTACTATGATTCTATTCTTCCTCGTAGCCACCCCATTATGTTGAGTGTTATGAGGTGTCTTCAACTCCCGTTTAATCCCTTCCACTACACAAAATTTCTTAAAATTGTTTGAGACAAACTCATCATGGTTATCACTGTGTAGAGATTTAACCTTCTTTCCCGAATATTTCTCCACCAATGATTTAAACTCACAAAACTCTGTGAAAGTTTGATCCTTTTTCTACATGAAAAATATCCAACATTGACAAGAAAATTCATCAACAAATATAACATAATACCTATGTTTGGTCGTGGTTGCTATCGAGAATGGTCCACACACATCTGAATGGATTCTCTCTAGAATAGCCTATGCTTGATTGTCTTTGTCATGAAAGGAAGACCTGGTGTATTTTCCCAAAGTACACCCCTTACATGTATCAACTTGCTGAAGCGTACCTTTACGAAGACCAATAGAGATCTGTTGCAATATCTTCAAAGCTACATTATGCAAGTGGCCCAATCTCCTGTGCCACAACTCGCCAACGTCTTGGCTTTGTACCCTTTCTGATTTTGTGTTCAAAGAAGCACACTCCTATACCTCCAACTTATAAAGATTATTCACCTGAATCCATATATTCTTTACCTGACCCGTGGCTATGTGTCCAATGAACACCTTTTTTTTAGAAGATCACATCATAGCCTCTATCCTCAAGCATGGCAATGGATACCAATTTCTTCTTCAACCCGAACAAATATATAACATTCTTCGAGGTGAGTGGAGCCCCATGATCCCTCTTAAAAGTAATTGTGCCCAATCTAGTAACACTATAATTCCTATCGTCCCCCATCTCGATATGCATCTGGAGATCTTTCTCCTCCAAGTCACTGAATAACTATTTGTCACCAGTCATGTGGAATGAAGCTCCATTTTCTAAGTACCATACACTTCCCATCATTGATGACACTATGCATGCAATGAGGGAAAAGTACAATTCAAATTGAGAGGCTAAAGCCTCACCCGCCACTCCTCTCGAGGACTTCTTAAGTGGAAAATTTGTAGCAAAATGGCCCATCTCATGACAATGAAAGCACTTAACTTTCATCATTTCTTTCTTCTTACCTCCATTATAAGAATTAGATTTGGAATGAGAAGCTTTCCCTTTCCCCTTCTTGGCCTTAATCTCTAAGGCACAGTTCTCTTTGTCGTTAGTCTTTGATGAAGAGCCATCCCTAATGTTCCTCCTGATCTCCTCTTGCATCAAAGCGACCATAGTCATTCCCAATCTGGCAGCTTCTCTCAACCATTGATAGAGTCCTTATAACTAGGCCAACTCCTTGGGAGTACTAGAAGAGCAAGACTCGCCATATCATCCTTGAAAACCATGATTCCAACACTTCCAAGTTCATCATGACATTGAGTGAACTTGGTCAAGCATTTTAGAATAATCTTACCTTTCTCCATTTTGATTTTTCGAAGTTTGTCCTTTAGTCCCAGTTTCCTTTGTTCTAATACAAGTTTGTCAATTCTTTCCACATAGCATACAGAGTTTCCTTGCTATGGAGACTCGATAAAATGTGGTCTCGAACTCCCTCAAGGATTATCCGCCTTGCCTTCTCCACACACTTCTTCCATTCAACCTAATTCTGTGCATCTGATGTTGTTGGCTTAGGAATTTCTTGATCAATGAATTCCTTCAAGTCATTATCCTCTAGCACGGCCTCCATTATGTTCCTCCATGCTATAAAATTTGAGTTGCCTTCCAAGGCATACTCGAGCCACAAACCGTAGAATTCCATTTGTCGATTCTGAAGTATGTATTGCAAATTTGAATTTCACCTATAACCCAAAACTCAAAACTTCAAAATATCCTCTAGTATATTGTTCTCAACTCTGATACCATGTAGAAAATCTTGTAGATTCACAAGCTCATGCAATTTACTAAAGCACAAGATAAGAATCTACTTCTACTTTCAACTAGCTGAAGCCAATAGATCGATGAAAACAATAAGAACAAGAAGAAGATAAAGCAATGGAACATAACACAAGATATATCTGGGGAAATCCACTACTCAAAACCCTGCTATATGTATTACATATATAAGAAATATGAGTGAATATACAAAGCTTGTTATCACTAGAACAATTTCGCACAAGTATGATCAACTCTCTTAGCTCACAAGCAATCTCAAGCTAAATCCTTAGCCTATTCTACAGCTCTCCAAGCCCCTATTTCCTTGCGCAGTTCCTATGGTTGAATAGGCCATATTAATGGGAATCTAGTGCTTCTAAATCTGCGTAATCCAAACTAGGTCCAGTTTGTAATTGCATGCATGATCTATACAACTCAATAAATCATACAATTGATAGTACATTGTCCCTGCACTCTAGTCTCAACTGGGTCTTTCTTTGAACTGACATGCATGAGTTTCTCATGAGGAAATTTTCTGTTAACTGGAGTAGCACTGGTGGATGCATTAGTGCACCAACTGACTGTTAGTCCTCTATTAGTTCCAAAAACAATTTAGAACTAATTTACTTGAAATTAACTCAATAAAATGAGTGATCTAATTTCCAACTCAATTTAACTCATATTAGACCCCTAGAAACTTAGGGAGAACATATACATGACTACAAAAGACTTCCAACTCTAAATTTCTAAGGTAATTAATTTGTTAAACTTAACTAACTATTTACAAGTTTCTATGAGAATAGAATTCAATTTTAATTCTCATTTTAATTCAAGGACAAATTAAACTAGAATTTCTTGTTGCCATTTCTCAAAATCTTCTTCTTAGACTTGACCCAGCTTGCACTCCCTTCAGGCTTCTTCTTCTTACTTCACACTTCTCCAACTTCCTTAGAGATAACGAACTAGCTTGAGATGAGATGCTCCAAATGAATTCAACTTCCTTCTATTTATAAGCTCCAAGTGAGGTCAAATTAGTGTCCTTAGACCGACTTGATCTCTTCTAGACCGACTTGGTGTGGAGGTTACATAAATTATATTTGACTCAATACTAAACCTTTTTACATGATTCAAAAGCCCAAGAAGGGTTTCTTTCAATGTACAATGACTCTCTAGACTCAATATTAATCCTCGGATTCCACAACGGGGACTTTGACTAGTATAATGATGAACCAAGCATGAAACCCACATTTTAATAAGTAATTGATACAATAATAAGAAAAATATTTTATTTGTTCTTTTGAAAAGTACATTTCATGATGATGCAAATACATTAATGAAGACTGAACCTAGTTACATTTTCCAACACTCCCCCTTAACTAGGGAGGTATTCATAATATACAAATACAATGGAAGATCTCAATATATGAACAATGAAGAGTTTAGGCACCGCAAGGCCATGGTTTAGATTCCTGACCAGGGAAATCTATCCATTAGTCTCTCAAAATTTTAGGCACTGCAATGCCACATAGCAGATTCCTGACCAGGGCAATCTATCAAAGTCAGAATGAGGTGGACTCAAGCTTTCAGCCTCTCTAGGTACCATTATGCTTACTTGCTGACCACCAAACCTGGGACCTAGGTGAGTATCCATGGTCAGAGCTCTATGACCCATGCCACCCTCCCTACTTTGGGACCTAAACATTAACACAAAGTTTTGACCCGATGTCCTCCCAAGAAATGCTTCACTCGCAAAGCCTCAACAAATCTATTCCAATCTCTTATCATCAATACAATCAGCAATATTTTCTAAACCAAGCATGCTTCTTAAATACTCAAACTTCTTATTAGGAAGAGCCTTTGTTAGTATGTCTACTACCTGTTCATTTGTTGAGACATACTCCAACTGCATGATCCCATCCTGCACCAGGTTACTAATAAAGTGGAACTTATTTTTGATATGCTTCGTTCTAATATAAAACATGGGATTTATTGGCATCTTGATACAACTTTGATTGTCACAATTAATCACAGTAGGACCTAGAGACTTCTCGAATAAATCTGTCAAAAACTTCCTTAACCAAACAATCTCCTTTCCTACTTCACATGCAACCACATATTATACCTTACCACTACATAAAGCAATGGGATCTTGCTTCCTACTCATCCATGAAATCATAATAGCTTCTAGACTAAAAAATCCTTTGATAGTGATCCTTCCATCAGTTTCACTGCCACCCCAAACAAAATATTTATAACCAATCATCTCAACTTCCTTCCTGTAATACTTTAGGAAGTGATGTATAGTGCCACGAAGATACCTCAATATGTCTTTGGAAGCTATCCAGTGATAATGACGAGGCTCCAACTGAAAATGATTAAGAATGTTTACTACAAAGCATATATCTAGCCTAGTATTTACCTTGTACATTAGGGAGCCCACCAACTAATGATAGGAGGTAGGATCCACGAGACTAGATTTATATCCCCTCAACTTCTTGGTATTGGTGAGCATAGGAGTAGTCATTGGTTTGGAACCCATTATCGCGAATTGCTACAACAACTTGATAATGTGCTTTCCTTGCCAAAACTAAATCTCCTTAGGTTTTTGCCATACTTCTAGACCCAGGTAATAGTGCATCAATCCTATATCCTTCATTTCAAATTTAGTTTTCAACATCTTCTTGCATTCTTGAATTCTTTGCTCCACACCTGTAATGAATAAATCATCCACATATAGTAGAATAATAGCGGGCTTATTATGCATGACCTTGATGTAGATATTTGGATCAGCGAAACTCTTTACAAACCCAATTCTAAGTATATATGCATCCAACCTTGCATAGCATGCCCTAGGTGATTGCTTCAAACCATCTAGGGCTTTCTTAGGTCTGCAAACATGAGAGTCCCTACTATTAACTTCAAATCCTTCAGGTTTTTCGATATACACTTCCTCATCAATGGTCCCATTCAAAAATGTGGCCTTCACATCCATTTTATGGATATTCCAACCCATTGTAGTAGCTAATGAAACTAGAGATCTAATGGTAGTGTACCTTGTTGTGAGTGCAAAGGTTTCTTCATAATCAATGCCTTCTTTTTAAGAGAAACCCCTTGCAATGAATCTAGATTTATACTTGGCTATACTTCCATCAACATGTGTTTGGTCTTATGGATCGATTTGGAGGTGACAAATGATTTTTCATTAGGTCTAGGAACGATTTCCCAAAACTCATTCTTCATAATGGATTAATATTATTCCTGCATTGCCTCTTCCAAACTTCTTGATGAGAAGCTTCCTTGAATGTAGATGGTTCAACTTCAATTAACTTGGACATATATGCAACATAACCAGAGTATCTTTTTGGTCTCTTACTTTCCCTGAAGGTTCCTTTCGCAAATTCATGTCCTTTAACATTTTCTAATGTAGATTTTAACCAATTTTTCCTTTGCCTAGTGGATGGGATGACCACGGATTGAAAGGCTCACTTGGTCCTTCTTCTTCTTCTTGATTTGTAGTATGGTTTTCATGATGATCTTGTTCTTCAAATATTGTAACTTATTAGTCATCAGAATCAATAGGAATATCCTTTGATTTCTTGTAGGCTTGATTTTCATCGAATATGACATCTCTTCTTACTTCGATATGTATTCCTTATTAAGTGTAGATTCTATATGCTTTTAAGGAGAGACTATATCCAACAAATATTCCCTTGATACTTGTAAAATCAAACTTCTTTCACTTGTCCTTTGGAACATGGATATCTGTTGGACTTCCAAATATTCAGAGGTGATTGACACTTGGCTTCTTTCCTGTGAATACTTCTTTGGGTGTTGTATTATTAAGAATTCTATGAGGACTTCTATTTTGAATGTACACGAATGTCATTTTTGCTTCTCCCCATAAGATTTTTGGTAGGTATTGATCAAGGAGCATTGTTCAAATGCCTTCTTCAATTGACCTATTCTTCCTTTTGGCTACCCCATTTTGTTCAGGATAATAGGGAACAATGATCTCCCTCTTAATTCCTTCTTCCTTACAATATGGAATCAATTCCCTAGAAGTGTATTCCCCACCATTTTCGAATGATAGAGTTTTTATATTTCTTTCGGTTAAGCTTTCCACTTTGGACATAAAGTCCTTGAACTTTTCAAACACTGCATCTTTTGTTTTGAGAAGGTAGAGCCATGTCTTTATAGAATGGTCATCAATTAATGTGACATAGTAGAGATGAACTCCAAGTGATTTTTCAGACATGGGACCACACACATCAGAATGAATGAGGTCTAATATCTCTTTAGACCTAGTTTCACTATTCGGAAATGGCTTTCTTATATGCTTTCCCAAAGAGAATACACACCTTCATGATCTAACTTCATATTGGTGATGCCATGAAACAATTGTATAAGAGTAAGGATGACATTATAATGTAGATGACCATGTCTCCTATGCCATAGCTCAATGGGATTGATTTCCATGTGATCCAAAGCTTGAGGAGGTGGTGTAATAACTCTATAAAGGCTTCCTTCACGAACACAAATAACCCTAGCTTTAGATTTAGAGGGATTTTTTTTGGCGCTTGTGATTGTTGAGGAGGAGGCATCAAGGAAATTGGTTGGGTGACTTAAGGCCTCCATCCTTGTGATGGATTAACCCATTGAAAAAGTTAAGTAGGATATGATTAGAAGGGAGGAGTAACATTTCAAGGAGGATATCACCAAAGAGTGGGAATAGGTCAAGTTGAAGAGTTAGGAGCGCACCAATGTTGATATTAAACATTATACTTAGAATTGAAATCATATGGGAAGTTCATACCTTGTTGGAATTTCCTAGGAGCTTATGGCCTTTTTTGGTTTACAAAGCACTAGTACTCCATGCTCCCTTCTATTCCCTGGTGCATAGCCTTTAGGCCTGGGAAAGATGGAAATTTATCAGTGCAATGGACCTCCTCACATATAGAGAATTTTCTATGATATGTAAAATACATTCATTCCTAGGATACCTTTTAGTGCATTGAGGGGAAAATATGGTTGATTCCTTTCTACTTCCCCTTGTTTTCTTTTGAATTGTAAGGTTCCCATGTGCATGGAAAATGTATGTAATATTTTGGTATTCATGTCCTCTAGCATTCATCCTATCTCATTTTTAGTAATTAGGGAGGAGGACAAAGGACTTACTAAGATTTTTCTTGCTCTACCTCTTTTTCTAGTAGCCCTTCAATGGTTTTTAATACATTTTTGATATCATCATAAGTGAGCTAGTATATGTCTCCATTGGCTAGTAATTTGATTATTTCCATTAGATCTCCTCTAACTCCTCATAGTATAACTAGCTTCAAGGATTCTAGATATAAGGTGCAACTATGTGCCCTTTTATAACTCAACTAGAATCTTTCCTCAAAATCTTCCATAGAATCATTTTCTCCTCAGATCATCTTGAATATCTCATCTCCAGTATCCCTTGTTCTAAAGTAATCTCAATACTTGTTTCGCATGTGGTGATGTTATATTCTTCTAGGCTCATCAACCATTGAAGGGATATATCCTTAAGAGTGGAAGGGAACAATTTGAGCTTTTTATCATTCATTCTATAGTGATAAGTCTTGCATACCACAACAAAATCAAACATGAAAGTTTCAGGATAATCTATAATCAAACCATAAAAGTGTGGGAGGGTAAAGGGATTTTTTTTTTCCTTTTATCCTCTCCATCTAATTCTCTAATGGGAAATGTGAAAATTTTTGGCTATCTATCTTCAACCATAGTGTTTGTGAGGTGTGAAGGTATTTCTTCTTCTACATGCTTCTAAAATCCTCCTCGCTTGGTCACCAAAAAAGGCCTCAAATGTCCCTGTGGAAAAGGTAGGAGGCTCACAGTTAGTTGAAAATGGATGACTTCTAGTGGAAGTGGAGATTTTTGGTAAGAATTTTCCTATTATGTCCCTGTTGGCTTAGAGGGTCCTGAACCAGGTTCAGAGTTAGTTTCACCAACCAACAAAGCCCTACACTATAGGCCCTTTTGACAACAACCTACATAGCGTAGGCTGCAATCTCAGTCAAAGTAATATGCGGGATGCTAGAACCAAGTTTCTGCATCCAGAGAACAATATGATGTCTTTTAATGCCCTGGATCTGCCTTTGTGTAGATCTAGAAGCCCCTAGGGCTCGATACTGCAACTCTACCCAAACAACTTTTAGACCTTCACGCAGGTCTACAATTGGTTTTTACGGACCCTTAACAGTCTATTCATCCACTTATTCACCTCAGTAAACAACCCTAGCTCAATGTTCGCTCAGATCTACTTAAGTTATTTATAAAACATAACAAAATTTGTTACCGTCTTCGCGAAAGTACTTAACATGTATTGCATACATCTATTAAGATTTATTCAAATGAATCACACATCATTAGATGAATATTCCATAAACATATTATTCATCAACAACATAAGTCATAAATAGAAGTAAACAACAATACACAAGATTTCTCCATAAATAGCTTTTTTATTACTTTTCAATTCACGATACAGACTAACAACTTCCCTATGCACTCAACTACAGGGGTCTTTGCACTCAGCTGCGGACTCTACCTAGGTCTTTGCACACTCAGTTGCAGAGCCTTTCTCTTCTATTGACACACTTCTCTGCGCTACGACTTCCAAGACTTCATTTGTTATCCATCATGACATTAGATCTATACCTTAGATTCTCTAAGACACACCTACTTATAGCTTTTTACATACAATCCCATGGTCTGCAAACCATGGGTAGATTTCAAAGCCAACTCAACTTTTTATATAAGAAAAGGGCTAAAACCCCTTTGAATCCTAACCATCTACGCACTGAGCATCCACAAATTGCGGAGACTTTAAAACATTTACAACAATTACATCAAAAATTGGGTTTTTAACCCCAAAACTGACCCAGCAGACCCCATCCCAACATGCCCCCAACACAAAATATTGTGACTCACCCTCGAGTCAGTCAGCTGGCACTGGGATCTTGCTGCGAAGATCCCCCATCTCCTCCTAAACTACAACAACTTCGGCAGTGCTCTGATTGGTTTCCTTCTTGATCTCCTCCATGAGCTTCTCTATAGTTGATCCTTCTGTGACCATCCTCATTATTTGCTGTGTTTGTTGCAAGCCCATTAGCTTATCCTAAATGTTACTCGTGACCTAGTTAGATTCATCTTGTTACACAAAAATATCGTCACCTTGATTATTTGTAGTCGGTATGGGCCCATCACCACCTATGCCAGCTTCCTAAGCAAGTCTCACACCTCAGCTCTTCAAAGCAAGCTTTAGAAATGAGAGAAAGACATCAAAAAGAAATGTAACTCTAGTTCCGCACTTTCTCTCACTTTTTCCTGCGGGTCCGCACCTTTTGTTCAAGATATCTATGTACTTATACGCTCTGTATGTAAAGGGAAAGGTGCGTACCCTGTGAAAGTCAAAAGGCGCAATTTTTATCTTAAAAAGCTCACTTTGGGTTAATTCTAGAGTTTTCTAGAAGGATTTCTGACGTGGATTGTTCACTCCAAGTGGTTCATGCATCCCATAAGAGGAGGAACTAATCCCTTGTTAGGAGGAGTTATCCCTTTGAAGGAGGACCTCGTAACTGATCTCCATTGCACTATAAATTGAGGCATTGGGTCAGTGGCTAAAGAGGTTAGAAGCGGAACTTTTGAGGGTAAATTCTAGTGAAATCAAGACTTCCTATTTGAGCTCAAGAGGAGAGATCACATACCTTTTTGGCTTCATTGGGGAGTGAGTGAAGCTTGTCAAAGTAGAGGAGACTTCTTGTTGGACCCTGCGAGGAGCTTGTAGAGCGTCAAGGAAAAGGTTGTAAGGTTCTTCTCCTTTTGAATTAATACAATCAAGCTCATTTTTCTCAACAAGTATCTCATGTTATTTGTTTCATGGACTCCTTGACTTCCATGTTAAATATGTTTTATAATATTGGTTATTCAGGTGCTATTTAATCGTTTGCCTTGTTTGTGTTTGCAGGTTTGTGACAAAGGAACTTACTAGGATCAAAGGAGCGAAGGCATCTCCAAACTTGCGTTGGACATGAGGTAGGTCTTAAAACACATTTGTTTGCCATTATTTATAAAGCGCATTTAGAGAAAGATAGTGTATGGTTGGTTTGTTTTTCATTAGGTCTTCATTAGATTCTAGGAAGGTCTATCTTGTCCACAAGATCAACTCATTCCGCATGACAAAATGGTGACTCCACTGGGGATTTGATTGTTTTCCTTGTTTTCACTTTGACCTGAGAAACTTGCCTTTTTGTTTCTGTTTTTGGCTTGTTGTGTGTGGACTTGGGTAGACTTAGTGGATTTAGGTTTGTTTTTTGCTTTTCATTACTTTAGGAGAAGTCCGCACTTTTACTTTGTGCACAGAGCGTACACGCACCTGTGTAAACGCTGAACCTGCATACCCTGCTAAAATTTTGAAAATTTTGGATTTCACTCTTTACATTAGTTTTAGTTTGATTTAGTAGTTGTTATCCTCTGCCCATACCTGCATGTGACTTGTTGAAATCTTTCCTTGGTTTAATTCCATTGGCATTCATGTTTTAAGCTTTTATCAATTGGGTGTTTTGAGTCTCTTTTTGAGAAATTCTTAATTTGATTTCCTTTGGTCATTACTTGGAGGTTTGTCTCAGTATTTTCACAATTTTGCATCTTTTTGCTTTTTTTTTTCAAAAAAAATTCCCCCTCATTCGCCGAGGGGGGGGCTAAATTGTGTATGAGTGTTAATCGCCTTTGAGTATTTTTATTTTTGATCTTTGGAACTCTCACCCAATTTTCTTGACTTGCACTTGGTTGGTTCTTAGATTACATTAGAATCATCTTGTGTTTGAGAATTCTCTTGCATAGAGCACATTTGCATAATTAGAATTCTCGTTTTCAGAATATGAATGAAAAATGTGTGTAGATTACATTTGCATACTTTTCAAGTGAATTGTGCATAAATTACAATTGCATAGTTTCCATTCTGAAAAATCAATTGTAGATTTAGATCAGCTATCTTTGATTTGAATTTACATATTTTTATGCTTGTTTTTAACACACAAAAATAAAAATAAAAATAAAATGTTTTGGAATTGATTTGCATTAGTTTTTTTTTTATGAAATTAGTGCATTAGAGAATTTGTTATATTTTCTCTTAGTGATCAATTTTTTGCATTGTTGGAAGTGAATGGAAACTCTCTCCTTACTTTAGTTAGGATTCATCGAATTGAAAAGATTACATTATCATATTCGATTGCATTCAGTTTTGGGTCGGGTCATAACACCATTGGTTTCATATCCATTTACCTTTTGAGTAATAACAACCTAAATAACACGACGCTTAATTAAAATTCATCTAGTAATTTTTACATTTTTAGGGCTCTTTTCACTAATCTAGCTTAGGCTATTGTCTTGGAATAGGTTTTAGTTAACTCTCCAAGACAGTAAAACAAACAAGTAGTTGTATCTTGCGGTAGGAGATAAATTCCAATTGTTACATCTATGCTATGGGAAAGCTCCTCTTAAAGGAGAAGCACGAGATCATATCTGAACCAGTGTGGGAATCAATCCTTCCTCATTGGGAACGATAGCAGATATACACGTATTAAAAACGGTAAACCTCGAATTAACCATTGTCGAGGAGCCTGGGGTCACTTGTTGGTAAACTTTGGATTATGTCAAGGAGCCTTCAAGGGGATTGAGCTTTGTTACTCTGCCCTTGTGTGTGTATCGGATCGTAGATTGTTCCCCTAGGTATATTTGTTTCTGTTGGTAACCCTAGTGGCCATAATCCATAGGATTCTTTCCTAAGGTGACGGTGGAGGGAAGATCCCACTGTACCTGGAGCAGACGTCGACTAGACTCACTTGGATTTTCTGGGGGTTTCTCTTCACTCGAGACGATTTATTGGAGAAACGTGTGCCAGTCTATTCATTAAGCAGGTTGTCGGGGTAGCTGTTCCAACCGCCATTTCTGTATTGAATTCTGCGACGTTGGATTTCATCACCAACTAGTGTCTTCGGTACAGAAAGTTATTGTTTGTGTGTGGTTTGACTCCTAGATTTGATAGCGCGTGTTAATTTGTTTGTTTTTACTTTTAGAGACCATAGGTGTGAATTGTGAATTTTAATTGTTAGGTGTGAATTGTGAATTTTTAATTTTAGTTTTAAATTGTTAATAAAATTCACTGAAGTTGGATATAATGGGAAATGTTTCGGAATTTACCAACCTAGGAACCCCTCTTAACGAGGATCCTAGTACTTTTCCCTTCTTTGGAAATGTTGGTCCTCCTTATATGGCTACTTTGTCATTACCTGGATTTACAATAGGTTTACCGATATGGTTATTTTCAACTTCGTTGGCCCCAAATACTTCAATTGTTCCACCTCAACGGAATTCACCATCTCAACATCACCAACCTTCTGTTGACCCTTTACCTTCTTCGCCTATTTTTTCTTCCTCCATTTCTTTCTCTTCGCTTGGTAAAAGCCTCGATGCTAGTAACCAGGTGGCTAAGAAGAAGAAGAAAGGGAAGAAGAAGAAGAAGAAAGATAAGAAAGAAGTCAACCAACCAACCACGACTGTAAGTGTTAGTTGTGTTGAGGAAAATTCCGACATGCATCGTAAACCTAAATACCCTTGCAGGCTTTTAAGGGTGACCACTTCCTTATCAATTGTCCTGGTATTCCAAAGGTCTTGGAAGTATGGTCAGAAAAATCTCATCAACTTTCCATTGATCCATCAACCAGTGATAGTCAGGTTCCTGGGAAAAAGGGTAAAGTTAGGTTTCCTTGTAAGTTATGCAATGGGAGTCATCAAACTCACATTTGCCCTCACATGGATGAAGCCTCAAAATTGTTGGAAAACCTTACTGTTACACAGCAAGAATTTCCAACTGGTTACCGTAAACTTTTACCCAAGCTACCATCAACTGATGAAGAGATTGATCTAATTTCAAGTACGTTCGATCCCACTTTTCCATTGAAGAGTGAAACTCATGTCACTCAGGTTGATGATCCATTAGTTTATCAAGTGGTCGATTCAATTTCACATTCAATCGATCCCACTTTCCCTTTAGAGAGTGAACTTCATACAGCTCAGGTTCTTTTCTCCCAAACTATCGTCAACTGACGGAGTGATTGATCTAATTTCAAGTATAGTCGATCACACTCTTCCATTGGAGAGTGAAACTCATGTCACTCAGGTTGATGATTCATTAGTTGATCAAGTGGTCGATTCAATTTCACATTCGATCGATCCCACTTTCCCTTTAAAGAGTGAACTTCATACAGCTCAGGTTCTTTTTGTTACATCAGATTCCTCTATGCCGGGGGGGATTTCACCTATTTCTACAGAACCACCTCCAAGTACTGAGGTATTTTCCTTTGATTGGAACAGACTGACAGAACCTCGTCTTCCTTCCTCCATCCCTTTCCAAATCATTGTCAAGGCTGGTGGTAGCGACATGCATCGCACACAGGTAGATGAAGGTGCTTCTGTTAGTATTTTATCCTCAACTGCTTGGAAAGCTTTGGGTTCCCCTCAGCTTGTGCCTATTACGCAGAATCTGAAGGCTTTTAACAGAACCATTAGTGAACCTTTAGGGATCCTTCCTAAGTTTTCTATTACCTTGGAAGGTAAAACTGTCTGTATTGATCTTATGGTAGTTCGAGGTCCCTTGGATTTCAATTTACTCCTTGGGCGAGACTATGTTTATGCAATGAAAGTTGTCGTATCGACACTCTTCTGCGTGACATGCCCCACTCGAACTACCAACTGCTGGTGTGCTTTGTGCATCCCCTTTTTTTGTGATTGTTGTCCTTGTGAATCGTGATGCCTTCTACATTACAAGTACTAAAAAACTATTTGAGATATTATAGAAGAAATTTAATTTTGGTGATAGAAATGTGCATAACCTTCCATGAAGATCAATGTTAAGTTTAATTTTCAATGATCAACAGACCTATGTGTGTGAGATCTATTTGTTGCTTTTCATTAGTTTTCATATGAATTTGTTATATATTGTCTTATTTTCAAATAATATTATGTTTTTTTATATTTCTTGTTTTGTTGACTATAGGTATAAAATGCCACCTCTTGGTCGCCCCAAAAAGGATTTGAAACAACTTTCACTTTCTGATGCATTTGGTATCTCTCAATGTTCTAATCAACCACATATTTCTGAAAATGAAGTATATGATCATGTGGATGAGGACCATGAATCAGATAGTGCAGAACTTCTTGAAGATGAACCAACATCCAAGAGGTACAAAAGAACATTCAAGTCTAAATGGAAGTTGAGATTTCCATGGGCTTATGCTGTAAAAGATTTTAATGGTGTTGAAAGGATAAAATGTTCATGGTGTGTAAAATTTAAAAGGGAAACTCCATTTGCTAAAGATGGAAGCACAACCCTTCAAGTTAGTGCTTTAAACATCCATGCAACATCAGAGGCTCATAAATTTTCTTTGCAACTTGTAGAGGGAGAAAGTAAACGGAGTACTCTTCCAATTACAAAACATGTAGAACTAATGGTTGATGCTCAGAAAGAGAGAATTATATCAGTTATTGAGAACATGTATTTTGTTGCAATACATGATTTACCTTTGGAAGTATATAAGCCAATTTGTGACTTGAATAGGTATAAAAACACTCACATGCCTCTAACAGATGAATACTCATCATATACAAATACAACATCTGGAAAAGACTTTCTAGAAGCTGCTAAGGAGGTATATTGGAAAAAATTAAAGGATGAGATTTTCCAAAGTCCATATTACTCACTTTTAGTTGATGAAAGCATTGATCGGACTATGGTGCAACATTTGATTATTTATATTACATATTTGACCAATGAAGGAAGAGGTCCATGTGCTACAAAATTCATACAATTGCTACAAATTAGGGATGGAACATCAAAGTCTATGTATGATGCTTACACATCTCTTTTAGCAGACATGAATCTATCCATGACAAAGTTAGTTGGATTTGGATCTGATGGAGCATCATCCATGAGGGGCATTCGTGAAGGTTTATCTACTAAGCTTCGTCGACATGCCCCTCATTTAGTAGATATCCACCGTATAGCTCATCGAGAAGCATTAGCAGCTAATGATGCTTCATCTTATTTTGAAGAGTTGCAAGCTATTGATAAGTTTGCAAACAAGATCTATTCATGGTTAGGGAAATCTACTAAATGACATGGAGAATTGAAAGAGCTAATGGAGTCATTTCAAATCACAAGGCTAGAAGTGTTGCAAATTCATCATATTAGATGGCCTTCTAGAGGAAAAGTCATGGAAAGACTCGTTAAGCTCATGCCTGCTTTGTTAAGGGATTGAGAGTTAGTGGAGAAAAAAATGTATGAGATGGCTACAATATTTCAAGTTCAATTTTGCATCCACTTACTTGCAGATGTGCTTATTGAATTAAATAAGCTGAATCAAAAGTTTCAAGAGGATCATGTTGACATTACATCTATT
>APFE030338319.1:447-20615 GCA_000404065.3 Pinus taeda | reverse complement strand
TCCTATATAAGCTAGAATTTATTTTTAATTTTTTAAATGAGACCTTCCATATATTTTTAATATAAGTATTTTTGTTTCTTCGTATTTTTATTTTTATTTCAATTTCATTAAGATGTAATTATGTATATATGTTTATTTTTTGTACTCATATGCAGTTTCCCAACTATGATTTTGTCCCTATAGTTGGTACAATTGTGGCTGAGTTCAAGGCCTGTGTAATATGATCTTGTGTGGTTACATTTCTCAATCACACCTGTAAGAGTAATTCATTTACTAATGCAGCCTTTGACATAGTAGTATCTTTTTGTTTGTAAAAAAATAAAAAGAAATTTGAAAATAATTTACTATTGTCAATTGAATTGCTTTTTTTTTATGCTTTTCATTATAGAAGTGTGACCTAGATGTGTGCCCTTCTAAATGAAATTAAGACCTGCCCTTCAAATTTGATCACTGATCGCGATTAAAGTTTCCATGAGACGGCTGTCAGTGTTCTGACCTGCATATCTAATATATCTCTAAAAAAGAGGGGTTGTCAGTGTTCTGACATGCATATCTAATATATCTCTAAAAAGAAGGCTATAATCCTTCTAAAAGAAACTAGCCCCTTTAATTAAAAAAGAATATATCTCTAAAAAAAAGGCCATAATCCTTCTAAAAGGAACTAGCCCCTGATTAAAAAAAGAAAACGATAGTCGAAAACATTATCTTGACTAGGAAACTCAACAGTCAACCCATGTTGAGATTCGTTGGAACAAATATAAAGTGACGAAAACGATAATCAATTAATTTTAAATTAAATAAAAAGTGGATCTCCAATTTGATTATATTTCTGAAATGAACTTCATTATACCAAAATCTAAATACCATTGCAAGGTTATATCTCTAAAATAGAGGGCCATAATCCTTCTAAAAGGAACTAGCCCCTCCGATTAAAAAAAGAAAACGATAGTCGAAAACATTATCTTGGCTAGGAAACTCAACAGTCAACCCATGTGGAGAGTCGCTGGAACAAATATAAAGTGACGAAAACAATAATCAATTAATTTTAAATTAAATAAAAAGTGGATCTCCAATTTGATTATATTTCTGAAATGAACTTCATTATACCAAAATCTAAATACCATTGCAAGGTTAGTCTCTTTGAGAATTCAAAGAAAAGCCATAATTTAATATATTAGATGGTATTAAAAGAATGAGGGTTCTTTTTAAGTTAAGTTAAATTATGTGAGTAAATACCAGGGGCTGCATTATTTAGTTGTTTTTTTGGTTTACAAGGGAATGGGTTATGGTTGGGTGTTTAAATATATGGGTGTGAGGGTAATAGAGTTGATAAAGTAATTTTTGTGAGGATTTTTATGTAAATAAAGTATAGTGAGTAAAGTTATATATTTTTAGTTTTTTATTTTTATTTTATAAATGAGTAGAATTGATAATTAGATCACGCTTTCACTAGCACGACAAAGGTTAATTTTGTTAGTTACCATTATAATCTCTAATTTTGTTAGTTACCATTATAATCTCTGAGACTTTCATGTAGCACATAAGGCTAATTGAGAAATTGAACTAGTGACACCCAAAGGGGTGTCTTGATTGATCTATACCTAGGAGATGATATATTTCTAGTCTTTATAGAGAATTTCAATGAACCATGAATTTCTCTTAATGAGGAATGGAAATGACTAGACATTGTAAATATTTTATAATAGAGCATTGTAAAAACAAAATGATATTTCCGTTTCTAACGAAAATGTTAGATGCTTTTAAAGCTCAATACAATGTTGTAAAGAATATTTTAGAAAGTAGATATTAGGTATATATGTAAAATTCTCGAAACAACATCATGTAGCAAGGATGTGAAAAAAATTATTGTCAAATATAATTACATAGTTTATTTAATTTTTATCTTCTTAATTATTAAAATTAAGTTATAAATTAAGAATTTTGATATTAATTTATTTTTTATTATATTTATTTAAAAATAAACAAATAATTATTAAAAAAATTTAAAATAAAATAATATATATATGTTTTTAATATTATAATGAATAACTATGAATACTTAAAGAGTAATTCATAAATATTTTGAGTTTCATTCTAACAATAACATTTGACAATTCTCTCTTATCCTATTAATCCATTAATTTTAAAAATATTTTTAGACTGATAAATAACTAGGATAAAATTAAATTTATATACTCTTTAAATATATAAACAACTTAGTTCATTACCAAAAACATGTTAAATGTGGTAAACTATTTTTATTTTCTAAATATTTTATAATATTTATTCCCTTAATGTTTTATAAAATTTGTTAAATACAAAATATTAAAAAAACTTATAAATATTCCATGGTATAATTCACCAAATTTATTTATTTTCATATTTATTGTTATATGAATTTAATATTAATATTTAATACATTTAAAAAATCCAAACTTAGACATGTTGCCTTATGAAAACGGCCATTAAAAATTAAAAATCAACCTTCACTACCTATTTAAAATTAAAAATCAACCTTCACTACCTATTTAAGATAACAATTATTATTCCCTGCCCAAAGGGCTGGCAGGGACTATAGTAATCGGTTTTCCGGACTTAGTATTAGTTCGACACTGAAACCAATGACTTTTTTTCCCTTTTAACCAAAGTTCGATTATATTAATGAAATTTCGATTATATTAATGAAATTCTTTTTTCTTCTGACCAATTACTGTACTTAAATATTTTATTTTAACCAATCAAAGGAATCAAAGGAATGATAGTCTTATTTGGCCTCAAATCGAGGCATTCTTCATTTTAATACTTAGACTAATAAGTAAACGCGTCATATAAATGTTCATATAAAATGAACGTTGGTTTAATGCTAGCATTAATCTAGCATTAATTTATAGACATTAAATGTCTGTAGTAACATGATATATCATGTATGAGAAAAAGCTAGCTAGAATGTTTTTATTCCCTGCCCAAAGGGCTGGCAGGGACTATAGTAATCGGTTTTCCGGACTTAGTATTAGTTCGACACTGAAACCAATGACTTTTTTTCCCTTTTAACCAAAGTTCGATTATATTAATGAAATTTCGATTATATTAATGAAATTCTTTTTTCTTCTGACCAATTACTGTACTTAAATATTTTATTTTAACCAATCAAAGGAATCAAAGGAATGATAGTCTTATTTGGCCTCAAATCGAGGCATTCTTCATTTTAATACTTAGACTAATAAGTAAACGCGTCATATAAATGTTCATATAAAATGAACGTTGGTTTAATGCTAGCATTAATCTAGCATTAATTTATAGACATTAAATGTCTGTAGTAACATGATATATCATGTATGAGAAAAAGCTAGCTAGAATGTTTGACATGTCATAGCTAGAATGTTTGACATGTCATTGTAGCTTCCGTGTCAAATTTGCAACTTGCATGAGAACCCAATGGTGCATGCTTGACAATTGTTGTTCACTTGAGAACCTGATCTCGCCATGGTCTTCCTTGTTTTAAACGTGACCTCCCTTTGCTGGCCTCCCTTTGTTTCACCTTCTTGGTCGCTTGGTAAACGCTGTTGTTCCGCCAGTTGCTTGTAGGTCACCTGGTAAAGGTCCCAGATATGGAGTCGACTATCGACCTGGATGAAGCACCGTTCTGTGAGCGGCATCCTTTCCTCGGCCACCAAATACTGCCAACACCAAAATAACAAAAGGTAATTAATTTTAACGATTCAGAAAAAATCTGCAACTTTGTTATATGCAATCAAAGCACAATTCATGAATCAGGGGGCAGTTAGGTGTGAGAATGTCGTTGGGCATATTTGTGGGCAAGATTGCCAATAACGCCCCCTTACATTTTTTTAACACGCCCAGTTGAAACTTCCTACAAAGACAGCGACCAGTCTACGATTGGAGGTTTGAGGAATTAAGAATTGAATCCAGCACACATGGGATGTCTCATTCCCCTCTCAGCTCCGTGCTCACGATCGGTAAATACGAATTTAATTGTTACCTTGATTTTTTCTATTAATGGCTTTTACATTTTTACTTTTTGATTTTCCTCTCAACTTTTCGAGTGTTATCTTATGTAATCTCTTTTCAGGGTTTCTTCAATGGAAACCATTTTGAAGGCTTTTATGATAAAACCTTCCCATGTTTTTGAAAGATGATAACCCCTGTCGAGGAATTACCTTGGTCGGCTCAGTTACAGGTCTACAGTGTACATGAGAACTTTTGTCCAGGTATTAAATCGTATTATTTTACTATATTACTCTTTCTCAGTTCCTTTATACTTCGATTTTAAGTCATTAGGTAATTTCTCAGAATTTAGGTATATTTTCCCTACGGATTAATGTTTGCATTTTAGATAGAAAAAAAGTTTTCCAACCCCTTATTCCCAGTTATTATGTTAATGGTACTTGTGTCTGAGAACCCCAATAAGTTATCTCAAAAAGGAATTTCTGATTCTTGTCAATGAATATTTTTTTTTTTGTTTGAAGTATACATGGTTTTATTGGAGCACAGGACAAAGAAAAATACGACTGCCATTTTATTCTGCCATATATGTGCATACGGCCAGTCTACTACTTTACATATCTACATAAAGTCCAAAATGTTTCTGAACTTGAGGGATTGTAGATTCTAGGAATATCTTTGAGAAGATCAGTAAAAAAAACAAACACTTGACTCTCTCCTGATTATTTTGGGATATTCCCAAAATTTACCATCCAAATAAAAATACCGCTCTAATGTGCATTCTATGAACGCAAGGCTGCAAGCTCTCTGTCTCCAGAAGACATGAGTCTTTGGCTTTCAGGTTGAAGCTTAAACAGAGGCATAAATGCTAGGTGGGACGACTGATCGGAGGGAACGGTTCGGCTGTCTTCCTTCTTGTAAACATAAAATTTTGCAATGACGAAGAAGATCATGTTGAGGAAACAGAGGATGGCAATGAAAGCATAGTAGTAATCAAGATGGGAGTCATTCAGATTGTTAAGAATCCAGCTTTTCTATTTTATCATATTATTTTCTATTTTCTGAATAATTTGAAAATTTCGCTTGAATTTATCATATTATTTTCTCTTTTCTGAACAATTTGAATTTATCATATTATTTTCTCTTTTCTGAACAATTAAAAGGTGGCATAAAAAAGGAAAAAAATGGAACTTTTCTGAACAATTAAAAGGTGGCATAAAAAAGGAAAAAAATGGAACTGATGACCAACCTGATCAATTGCAGGGGGCTTTTTCCTATGGTGAAAAGTAGAAACTCCTCTCCACCCAGCGAGAACGGTGATTCTAATGCCCGTTTGCGTTTCCTGGATTTGAAGTTTTGAAACCAACATTTCACGTTTTTCTGTTCAACTCTTTCGTAGTTCCATTTCACGTTTTTCTGTTCAACTCTTCCGTAGTTCTTCAGAAGGGAAGTTATTCTCTCTATCTTTGCGACTACATGCCATTTCTGTAAATATTTTTCAGTTTTTTCTTTTGCTGCGGTGTTTGTTTCCATCTTATACTAACGCTTTCACTGCTGCTGTTCTCTGCAGTCACACATTGAAAAAACAGGGATCCTGCAACATCCTGGCACGCTCATCGGACAGATATAGAAGCATCTTATGCAATGCCCAAGATTAACCTACAATGTTACTTGTCACCGCTATCCTGCTTTCTTTGCATGGACGATTAGCAATTTGGAAAAATCATCGTAATTCCATAGTCTTCAGCCACATCTCCATCATGCATTATGGTTATTTATCTTTGCCACGTCTTTGCAATCAGAATTATTTAATATTTTAATAATTTCTTAAATAGTTTATACTTCATAAATTATTAATCTATAATTTGTAAATTAAAAATTAACACATTAGTACTCTGATTTACCCATGTTCAGTTTCTAGTTAACCTATTCTATAGCTTAAGCTATACATCTTAAGCCCTAGCTTATCCGCTATAGCTTTTGGTTACTTTATATGTTATTACGAATTCATTAAAAACTTGGAAAGTAATTTACCCTGCAAAATTCCATTGAAACCTGCCCTGTACGAACAATAGAAATTTAGAATCGTTTTCACGGTTGAATTTGGTAATTATGGTTCACATTGCTTCAAATATCAAATTGTAATTTATTTTTTTTATAGATTGGGTTTAGCCTAAGAGTATTTGTAATAATTGTATATTGGTTTTCCAGGACTATATGTCTGAGAATGCCAGGACCAGATTCCCAATATCAACACTGCTAAATCAAATAATGGAAGAAAATAAAGAAGACAAAATGTGCAGATAGAAACGACTGGCAGTAGGTCATTTTAGTCTGAGAAATATATGTGGCTCCTCATTTTTGTCTTCTGGTAGAAACGGGTGGCAGGAGATCATTTTATTGTGAGAAATTTTGATCTTCAATATAGAAGATTTTGAGATTAGTGATTTTAACTAGATTGTGCTTGCCTCCCTACAATAAATACAATAAATAGAACAATAGAAAATCAATATGGACAGCGCGTACTTTTCTTTAGACAGCTGTTTTGTTTCACCAGAAATACAAGGGTTGTTTCACAGTTTTCAACATCTTTGGACTATTTAAGGTATTTCTGTGGTCACCTTCGTTTATATATTTAAATCGAAAATAGGCCGATAGGCCTTTCTTGAATCATTTACCCTGGTAATTTCGTTTACGATTTTTACTTGCTCGTAACACCTGTACAATAGGTCTAATTCTATTCTATTCTCATGACATCTGTCGTTACACTAACTCCATTTTCGGAAATGCACATTCTGGGAGCGAGTTCCATGGCGACAGGTTCGCAAGGGTATAGCCACAGAGAAGAAATTATTTGCTGGCTTACCTACAATATTCAGCCAAAAAATACCAAAGCATTACATCGCTTTCTTTTATGAGCCATACATCATCAGATGAGCGTATACCTGAAAATCTGTTACATGGAGTACACGTCAAAATTCAACAGGTTTCAGTGTGCGGTAAATTTAATTCAAAAGAGAATAAAAGAAATGGTAACTGTGATAAGGTGCGAAGAGCGTGACAACGGTTATTTACAGAGCAAGGCCTCGGTGACCATGAAAAGCAACGAATAATTTCGTTGCCTTTACAATAACTCTATTTAGATAAAACTGTTTAATATTTATTTTATTACATATTTATTTATATATTTTCTTTTAAAATAATATATATACATTCAAACCATTTTGACATTTCGAGGTTAATTCCAACAATTTGATCTACTTTTTCACTACGTATTTTAATACAAGGGACTGGAACCACATTGTATATAACCTAGGTTTTACAATAATTATTTTATCATAAATATTTTAGTCTGTATTAATGATTTCTAGTTTTCTGCATTTTACACTTCATGATTTGAATCATGGGATCATGTTTATATTTAGGCTCAGACACTTCATTATTTGAATGAGATCATGCTGACAGTTTTATTTGCTCTCTTTTGCCTGAAACATCTTATGCATCTGTTCGGTACACGGCAGGTAATTAATTGCCATTAACCCATATTTGTATATTTTCTTTGTTGGATGGACTCCCGGAAGTGAAGCTGTATAGTTGAAGTCTGTGCTGTGCTGTTTTTGCAGGTGGGCTAATATACAAATCTAATGGAAGCAATATACAGAGCGCGACGTCAGCATTACACTCGTATCGTGATGCAAAAGCATAAAAAACTCATAAAAGACAATAATATTACAAAGCACATACGAACTCCCCACTGCTATCGACGTCAAGGTCTCCATCATTTTGCAGATCCATGTCATCCAATTCGAAGCTGTCTCCAAAGTATGACCCTGGTGCAGGGATCCTAGCTTCTGCAATAATTCTCATAATCTCATCAATACTTTGAGTAGGCTGGTCAGGAACTCGAACTATTCAGCGAGCACTCTACCACCATCAGAATCAATATGCCTCTACGCCAGCAAGAGCAAGTAACAGCACGCCTCATGTAGCCCATGCAGCTAGCCGGCTTAGGGCAGGGACTAGCTACCCCGCAGCACATCTTGTTTTCTCTTGAGTCGGTTGCCTTATACAATCAGCTTATGATAGTTATGCTTTTAATTGGGAAAATTTTAATTGGGAAAATATACTCTCAGATAGTTTGACTCTAACACTCTCAGATAGTTTGACTCAACAGATTAATTATTTTCGTCGAGCAAAGAGGGATGTCCCTCTTATACTGCACCTTTTTATATGTCTGCTTATATTATGGATACCATTTGCTTCTCAATCTCATTTCCAGCATTGGGATGGAAATGGTCACATATCCATTTGCACCATAATAATATTTGGGAAGAAAATTATTTTGATCATTTTCACCAAATATGTCGTTATGTCATAATCCCAATCTATGAAGTTGTATTTAATACTAAAGCCCAAGGTTGTTAGAAGAACTGAAATTCGCATTGAGAAGATTAACAATGGATACTCAGAAGAAAATTTCTTTTACATTAGGATCTATGGTTGTTATGATGCCCCATATGCTTTGCTTTTATTTATCCCATACTGGCTTGCCTGTAAGGAAGTCGCTCATCAAACTGTTGAAACTGGAATTACAACAGAACTTCAAAATAACTCTAAAACTATCTAACCTAGTGTTCCTGTTTAGATTGGAACTTATACTCTCCAAAGTATTCAACATGATTGAAAGGAATTTACTAATTTCTTTGCATTGAAGCTAGCAACAATTCCTCTTAAATTGCATGATCTTGCTGATGTTGTCTCTACACATTGTACCTTATCAAGTGCAAAGAAGTATTCCCATGAAAAGTCCATGTTTGATGATTTATTTTTCAAAACAAATTCATATAAGATTGTTCACAACAAAGCACATGCACTCCCTCCAAAGAAATATCAACAATTTCTCATTTTTTTGAGAAGAAATAAGGTCTTACTTGCCCTTAATATTGCAACAGCAACATCGAAAGCAATGTTAACCAAAGCTTCCACATAAAAAACACCAGAGGTTTTTCTGAAGAAAGAATCCATACATATGGAAGAAATTGTTAATAAATTCATGGATGAATATTTCAAAGATCCCACAATGCAAAAGCAATGCCAATAATTTGAAAAGATTACTACAAAACCTTCCCAAAAAATATTCTTGTCAGTTCTTCTAGTCTTATCTCAAATGTAGTTCCCGATACCAGCATTGAGGTTAATCCTGACAATATTCCTACTGCTACAATTAATCATGTTTCCATTTTGTTCTAGCTACTATTATTGTTACTCAAAAAGCTCCTCAGGAAATTCCAGAAGTCTCTCCTAGCACAACAATTCATATCCAAAATAATGGTAAGAAGATTGAAGAATAAAGTTTAAGTTCAACTGATCAGCATGTCTCTAACAACAATGATTTTTTTTGGTTCCTACTCATATGTTAATCAAGACATCAATTATAGGCCTGGTGATTCTCAGTGTGGAGTGTTAGCAATTTTTCTTCCTCCATTTCATACGGAATGCATTCCATCTATAGATATTATTAGAAATACTGGAAAAAGGAAAATGACTAATGATACAAGTTCAACAACAAAAGTATCTTTATATAATGTTTGGGATGGATCTAAGCTCACTGTAGAGTAATCTATTGGAGACTTAACTACTAGTGAAAGAAAAAATTAATTTCAAAGCAAAGTTGAACATGTATTCGTGCTCCATTTAGACTTAGTTTGTGAATATCTAGTCAAACTGCAAAGTCATGCCAACATGAATAGGCTACTTAATGACAAAATACAAGATGGATTTTAGTTATAGAAGCACGAGTCTACAACTACAAAGTCAATATCTGACTCAAAGCTCCTTTAGAACTCTCTGAACTTCTGGAAATACATGCCTTACATGCCTTTTGGAAGGTCACCAACGAATCTCCAACTGAAATGTCCTTGTCTATTGGATTGATATTTGTATCATCACATCTAAACAAACTTTTTATTTTTGTTAACTTTTCTTTTACCATCAAGAAAATTTTGTAGAAAGAGATTATCTTTCTAGTCTTTGTAATATTATTTAATCCAAGACATGGCCATGTGATGGATGTTCAAAATTTTTGTAAAGAAAGCCATGGATACACTACTGTACTTATTTTTTTCTTAATATAATAGTTGAACCACTCTTCATTTCATGTTTCAACAGAGCAAGACAATTTTGATACTATTACTGTAGTTTTTTCTTATCATTTCTTTCATTGAAATCAATAATATACTGCTATGTTTTAAGATTGAGTAATTTGATAGATTACTACTGATATGTTATTTTATTAATTTTGAAGCATAAAAGATACAATAATTATATGTGAATGTTGTTAATGAATTAACTCATTTAACTATTTAAATGAATTAATCCTTTCATTTTCAATTTGATTTAATTTAACGAAATAAAAAGTAATTTACATTTCTTTTCATTTGGGTATCTTTCGTTTTCACATATAAGATGATACTCGGGTTATATTAGCAATATATAGTTGAGATATAGTTATTTACTTTGTTTATTTCTATTAGATTGTAGTTTTATATTTCAAAATATCTTGTTTAGTATTTTTTTATTATTATCTTTTTTGCTATCATAAGACTCCATATATTAGAGAAAATCTCAAAGGATAACTCGACCCATTGAACTAGTCAAAATTACCATTACATATAGATAAGAGTCTGATTGGGGCTCTAACCGTCTAATTTCTCTATTGTTGATTGTGGATAATTCTTCCCATCAATAGGACTTTGGATTCTTTTATTTGTCTTTATGGGTTTTGGCATGGTGTCTCTTCAACAATCCTGACATAGGGGTTTGCTTCATTGGTCATTTCAACAAGGTTGGGTGTTCCAAATGTGGGATGCTTGTTGACTATCCTTGTTCTATTTCTTGGTGTTCCTACTAGGTAGGAAGTTAGGTGCATGTCAATCATAAAGCTCCTCCTTTATCTCAATGTTAATTCCCAAGTTCACTAACTCTATATGCTCATGCGAGATATTTGGGGCCAACACCTATGCTTATTTTGGTGGGATCTATAGTTGATTGGCTTCTTATTCTATTATAGTTAGTTCAACTGGTGGAGAGTCAACTGTTAAGTTGACTGACACTTGTGACTACTTCATTCTTAGTTTTTTTATTTGACTTGACTGCCCCATAATAATAGTTATTGGAACTATTGTTATTTGTTTTGTTAATTGACTCATGCCCTGCTCCTAGTGGGAATGTTGCCTCTCTCTTTCTTATTCATCCATTATCTTTTGCTTTACTATTTCTGTGAATATTTTTATGGCTTGCTTGAGTGATTCCAAAATTTGCGCTTGGAAGATGAGCCCATAAATTATTTGACTTTGGTTTGTCATTGGGTCGACTTACATTTTATTGTTGTCTCCTCCAGGACCTATTTATCTGTATCGTTCAACTTTTTCTATAGTTTGGGCTCTTCCAGTGTAATGTATTGCAATACCCTTTGCTAGTTAATCCCCAATCAACATGGTTGGTTGGATGCAAGGTCTATCACTTGTCTTGTTGGCTTCTTTGTGGTAAACTAGATAGAATTCGTCAAGTCAAATTTGAATGACATGTGTACATTTTTTTCTCCCTTTCTTCTTCTTGTTCCCCATCATTTAGTGAGAGGCTTGTGCAAGTCAGGGTTTGGAGGATTTCCTCTGGAAGGGAACACTATGTTGGTTTGTCAACTAAGTTCATTTGATTGTATGTTGTCGAAGTTGTTATACCAGACTCTAATCTTATCTAGAATGAATTGGATATGCAACTTACTTGGTAAGGTTCGACAAACATACTATGGGACTCTCCATTTGTGAGTAGCATTTTTCAAGATAATAAGTCAATTTTGGAACATGTCCTCCACGATTAAGGAATTTGTTCTACCCAACTAGTTGTTGGAAAAGTAGCTAAAACTTTTCATCATAGGTATAATCTTCATTGTAAATGTGGTCTCTCAAACCAGAGTGACCCAGAACATGGCTAGAAAAATAAAGAGCGAGGGGAAGCGAATTGCCTAACAAAAGTTTGGCATTCGTTACAATTTGTCTTCGGATTGCCCACTATCTGCTCTACCCAATTGTACTTCTTTCATGCACTAAAAATTTGACTAATAAATTCTATCATGTTTAATTTGACATCTGACACTTAACCCGCTGGAGAGAGGAACAAAGAGATTGTGATATAGGAGCACTTATTAAATCTATGGGTTTGTGAATTTTCCAATCATGAGTCCTTTAGAGTTTTTGGTAGTCATTCCTCCAAGGAATTCCTCAACCATGCATTGGAGCCAATTATTCTAGAGGTTTTGCTGCTTTTGTGTGGTAAGATGATAATTTTATGGATTGTGGTTAATGTGATGGTGAGAGGAATTTCTAGCCAGAGCGCTCCATCATGAAATGAACTAACCATAAACTTTGTAGCCTCCTTCTCCATTCCTTGAAAATATACAATCAAGAGAGTGCCTAAATAATCTCAAACCCCTTCAATTATCCCCCATGCCATGTCTTGTCGACCAAGGGAATTTTTTTTAACATAGCCCAGTATTTGTCATAGGATGTATCCTCGACCTTGGATTGTCTGATGTTATTGAGGCTAATCTCAATCTCTATGACAGTAAATTTGTCAAATCTTACTTTTGTCCCTGGTTCTACCAGAGTCTCCTCGCCCTAATTCTATGCTCTTCGTTGTGACATTTTATAGTCTTCCTCAAGTTCTTTTCTTCTAAGGAATTCAAGCAGGTTGGAATTGAAAAGTGCAGGGGTTTGATAGTTTAGTCAACTTAGGAAGCTCTATGAGTTCAGTGCTTGAATGCTTAGGCATGTAAATGGGAAGAAATGGTAAATTTCATGGCTTTAATAAGAATTTCGATGAGTGTGTGGCATTAAAGTTTTCCAAGGAGTGACACTTTGTTCATCCCATTGGCTTTATTGAAGTGCCAATGTTTAATTTTAGCTCCTGAAGAGTGCGTGGATCTACCATTTTGGAACTTTAGGCAGTTAAATGCTCTATTGAACTAGCCAAGTCACTAACATCGAAATTTATGTCGGTTTTCAATTTTTTTATAGGTTTAGGGGGATGGTTGAATCCAATTTTTTATCAACTTGACATATACAATTAGCTTGAGAATTTGCTCAGGGCATCTAGTCGAGTTAAAGACACTGTCTTTTTTATAATATTCATGGTGTTTTTGTTACTTCTATTTTCAACTTTCATGGTGATGTTCTTTTCATCATTCCTTTAAATTGTGTTGTAATTTCTTATGCAACAAACTTCTTAAATCCTTGACTTGCTCCATGATGGTCACTCGTACTTTTAGTAGTGTTTTGGCGGGTACTTATTTGCTAAAAATAATATGTTATTATGCCTACTTTAATAACATAATCCTTTATTTCTAAAAACTCAATCTTAATCTTAATTTAAATAAACAGAGTTTTTATTATTATTCAAAATTCGAGATATTTGATCACCATAGAGTGGTTTTCAGCCTAACCCATGCCCATTGGTGTCTCGACAAGTTTTTTGTCAGTGATCACATTGATGTTGTCATGTTTTATACTTTTTTAGGTGGAAGCCATTAATGACAGATTCAAATAACTACACTTAAAGTGTCCTTAGCTAGACTTCTCTCGAAGGTAAAATATATTCAACAATAAAGAGGCCTAGCCATATAATTTACAATTTTATAAGCTTTCCTTTTACTCAACTATCGTATAATAATGCAATATCTGCCATATTGTAGTACTTTGTCTTCATATTTCAATCATGCCATCATTTCTATTATTGTTTCTACACTTGTTGGTGATGGAGTGCATGTAATTCATCTTATTTTAAACAATGCAACTGATATAGACATTCTTTCTTAATTTTATCAATGTCATACTTTCAAATAGTCAACACCCTTGTTGCGTTTGTCAAAAAGTGAAGAAAAATTATGGCTTCCTAACCATATACTAATTTGAATGGAGTATGTCCAGTCGATCACTTATAAGTAGTTCTATATGCCCATAGAATGGTTGGAACTTTTTCATCACAGTCATCTCTATTGATTCCACATAATTTTCTGAGTACTGTATGCAATTTTTTGTTGAATGATTTGACCACACAGTTTTCTTGTGGGTGATATGTTGTTGTCTATCTATGTTTAATCATGAAATTTTGTAGCAATGTTTAAAGTATAGCATTAACAAAAAGTGTGTCTCCATTGCTAATAAGAGTTAAGTGGCATCCAAACATTATCACAATGTTTTGATAGATAAATTTGGCTATTATTTCCTTAGTACAAGACTTCACTGGCACAACCTCTGCCCATTTTGTTAGATGTTTGACTATAATAATTTTATATTTTGCACCTGTCCTCTTGGCCCTTTGAGGAAAGGTTCTAAGAAAGTCGATGGCCCAAATCTCAAAGGGGAGAGTTAGGGTAGTTGGTTGCAGTAGCATTTTGTTCTTCCAAAATGGTCAATTTGTTCTCTAACATATGTCACATTTTTGGACTTTTGTTTGAAAATCTTGAAATAATGTTGGCCACCATAATCCTTCCTCGAGGATATTTCTCGTTGTCATATCACCTTGAAAATATATGCATGTAGGCCCTTTTTGGGCTTCTTTGATTACACCTTATCTCTCATGTTTTAAAGCACAATGATGACATACATCATATACTTCCAACTTGTATAATTGTCCATTAAGCACTGTGAAGTGAGCTACTTTAAATGCTAAGCCTTTTGTCCTTTTCTCTAAAATGTCTTCAAATGATTTTCTTGTATGTCAAAATTGAATAGTTTTTGCAAGTTCTATAGGGGTGGCTTTGACTCGAAATAAATGTGCATTAGCTAAATCATCATCAATATATTTCAGTTCTTCTCTGGTATTGAGATGGGATAGGTGGTATGGCCTAACATTCTTTTCTCCTCATTATACTATTATTTCAAATTCAAATTCTTAAAATAGTAACAACCATCGCCATATGCTACCCTGATCTATAGGTTTATTAAAAAGGTATTTTAAGGCACGATGATCGGTGAAAAACATAAATGGGTTGGGAAAAAGGTAGTGGTGCAACTTTTGCAAGGCAAATATCATGGCTAATTATTCTTGTTCTATTGTCAAGTAGTCTCTTTTTTCCTTTTTTAATTTTTGATTAGCATATGCATTTGGATGGTCGACTGTGTGGGTTCTAGGTTATGTTAGAACCACTATTATTGCTATGTTAAATGCATCAACATGTATGTGAAATTTTTTGGATCAGTCAAGAAATTTAAAAATTGTTCCATCTACCAATTTATTTTTTGATAATTCAAATGAATCATTACACTCTTTGTTCCATAAATACTCAACACATTTTCTTAATAGCTCATCAATTGGAAAAGTAATATCTAATAAATTATCTATAGTACCCCATATGCCCCAAAAATATTTTGATATTCTTTGGTTGATGGGAGGCTTCAGGTCGAGGATCAATTTGATTTTTTTCATATTGACTTTGGTTCCTTCCTTACATACCACATGCTTTAGCAATATTCCGATTGGTGTGGAAAACAAACGATTTTTAATATTAAGGACATATTAATATGTCTACACCTTTATAACATGAATCTGAGCCATTACACATGGTCCCTTAAAAGAGTAAAAATATTCCATTCGTCAAAATAGACAACCATTGTCATATAGATATATTCTTGGAATGATTTTACTGCAATTCGGAGAAAAATGTTGGAGCATTTTTCAATTCAAATGGCATGAATTTACATGCAAAAGAACCAAATCGTGAGACACATGTTTTTTCTTGATCCTCTTTTGTGATGAGTACCTAATTATAGCCTAAGAATTCATATGTGTATGAATAACATTTATGTCATGCAACTTCATTTATAAGTTCATCTGTGAAGGGTGTTGGAAATGGTTTCATAACTTTTAGTTTATTTAGACCACAAAAATTGACATAGATTCTTATTTTCTTTGGGACATGATTTTTTTGTTCCATGACCATAGGACTTTCCCATTCTAACTTTTATATTAGATAGATGGTGCCGAAACTATCATCCCTTCTATTTATTTATGCAAAATGGGTTTGTACTTATGGGCCAATTGATAAGGTCATTTTTTGATTAGCTTGGTTCCTTGTATGAAGTCAATTTTCATCTCCCTCATTTATTTTACAAGTCCCTTCCAATATTTATAATATCTTGAAAATATATCTTGATATTCCTTAAGGAAATCGATTAAGTTCATAGCTATCTAGGGGAATTGATGAAGACCGGTTACGCAGAGGGTTCTAGGGTTTAACTAAGAGAGTGACAGAGGGCATATGCACCCATGGAGGCCCAAGGAGGAGGGAGCTCCACTCCCTCCTACAATAATTTGGTTTCAAACAGAGGAAGAGGAGGGAATAAGAACAAACCTCCACAACCCTTGGAGGTCAGGACAAAAACACTGAAACTCAGAAGGCGGAAGGCAGCAAAACCCATGTAGATCAAGGGGCCCATGAAGAAGACCGACAGGAGGAGAAAGTGAAAGACAGAGGTCAAGGAATAGAGAACAGAGCCATTATGGGACCCTGTAAACCCAAGACCATAACTAAACCTCGGGTTATTCTGAATGATCCAGCTTTGCAAGTGCACAGGGATCACATGGTAAACTACGCCATCATTTGCAAATTTATGGGAATCTGACCATCAGAGAAAGTGTTGTACACCTAGATAAAATACAACTGGAAACCAAAGGGGGAGTTAAATATACATCTTGGATCCAAAGGTTTTTTTCAGTGGTGTTCATAAACATGGAAGACTGAGACAGGATTTTTGAAGGAGGACCATACTTCTTTGCAGCTGTTGGTCTCTATATGCAGCCATGGACGATGAAATTTGTGCCAGAATGAGAAACCTTCACTTCGATATCGATATGGATTAGAATATACTCCTTACCTTTAGATTACTGGATGCCAGAGTCTTTAAAAGCTATAGGCAATAAATAAGGTCATTTCTTAAAAATTTCAGAGGCAACTCTATGAGGAAAATAAACCTCCTATGCCTGTATATGTGTGGAGATGGACCTATCAGGAGCCCTTCCAGATGAGGTCAGTCTAGAAGTCTATGACAAGGAATGGGTTCAAGCAGTTGACTATGAACATATCTCGTTTGGATGTCACAAATTTCATGAGCATGGGCACCTATCTAGAGATTGTCCTCTTAATAGAAGGGAGGAAAACCTAAACACCAACAAAGGGAAAGACCGGACAGGTTTCACCAAAGTAGGAGGAAAAGGAAAAGGAGGGGGGAGGAAGACACAAAAGAACCCTATTGCAAATGATAACAAAACAAGAAGTCACAACAGTTTTGAGATCTTAGGAGAAAAAGAAGTAGACGGAGGTGATCAAGAGAGTACAAAGAATCAGTCAGCAAGGGGGAAAGGAAAAGAGACCAGTATGGAGTTCACTCAAGAACAGAATGAACACACAAAGGACCCTTTCAGTACCATGGAAATAGAAAAAGACCAGGAACTGACTCAAAGTGAAAGTGGTACAGAGGACCAAGACTTACAGGAGATCCTAGAAAGGGAGAACCTAGAGCTAGAAAAGTTCCTAGAACAAGGAGGAAACCTGGGAATAAACTCCATCCCTCAGGAGGATGTGGACAAGGTACAACAGATATTCCTTAACAAGTCACATCAAACAGTTGCAAGAGTCAAATGAGGACATGATAACCAAGAAAATAAAGGAACTTCCTCAATAGGATTAATAACAGGAAAACTGACAAAAAATCCAGGTAAAAGGAGGGGAAGAAAAAGACAGAAAGAACTACTGCTGGAATGTGGCAAACTCATGATTGACTCAGGAAGGATGAAATATCTTTCTAGTTACTCCTTTAAAACCCCCCCTCAATGAAAATCACAACCTGGAACATTATAGGACTAGGGAGTAGAAGAAAACAAAGGAACCTAGGTAACAAGATCAAAGAGGAAAAACCTGACATAGTATTCATACTGGAAACAAAATGCTTAGTGGAGAAGATCAACGAGAAACATAGCAAATGCTTAAATAGATATGAATACCTTGAAGTTAAGGAAAATAAATCTGCTGGTGGAATTATCACTCTATGAGATCCACGGAAATTTGGTGTGATTGATGCGAAGACATCCAGACATCACCTTTCTCTGATTTTCCAACCAGTGGGTGACAGACAATGTTACATGTTCACCAATGTCTATGGTCCATAGCCAATGGAGGACAAGCTACTACTCCTCACAATACTGGAGGATTTGAAGAAGAGATACTGAGCTCTACCATAGATTCTTGGAGGGTATTTTAACATGACAAAATCACTCATGGAAAAGAAAGGAGGAACTAGAACACTTGGTAGAGATTCAGTTGCCTTCCAGAACTTCATCACCAGTATGAAATTGGTTGATATGGAAACAAGCAATGGAATCTACACTTGGAATAATAAAAGATGGGGCCATACCCTAGTAGCCTCAAAAATTGGACAGGTTCGTTGTTTCAGAGAAACTTCTTCTCATGGGAAACAACATTACTACACACATACTGCCTTTTGGAGGTTCAGACCACTGGCCTATCCAATTGGAAGCTTATTTTTTTGGTAAACCAAGGAACTCCCCCTTCATATTTGAAAATGCTTGGCTCACACACTTAGATTTTCTCACAAACATTGAAAAATGGTAGAAAGAAGAGCTTCACCTTCAAGGCACAAAGATGTTCCTTCTACACTGCAGGCTCAAACACATTAAAGGCAGACTCAAAGAGTGGAATAAAAAGGAATTTGGTAATATCTTCAAAGCTAAAGGAGATGTGGAAAAGAAACTAAACAAAATAAACCATATTCTTATCATAGAAGGCTATACAGATGAAAGGAAAGAGATGGCAGAGTCACTCCATGTTATGAAACCAGCTCAAGAAAATATAGAAAAGATAGATCAACGCCTTAGAATTCAGCCTCGTCGAGGGGGAAACCTCATTTACATTACATAAATGAACAATTCTTGGATGATACAAATGACAAAACCTCCTTTCTATATATAGGAGGTCTAAGGAGTCACAATATAACCCAGACGACCTAAAATAATATATAAAGCCACAAAAATAACAATAGAGGATTCTATGGGGCACAGTAATAACAATATGGGGACAGTAGGGGCACAACAATATTAATAAGGGGTATAACTACAATAGTAATGGGGTAATCACTAGTATTATAGGGACCCAACATGCCCCTGTCCTTCAAAAAAAGTGTTGTCCTCAACGTTTGAGTAGTTCTGGATACTTCTGTATAAAATTCTCATCCTCCCATGTGGAATATTTAGCGAATAAGTTCTTCCACTTGATAAGATACTCTGAAATTGATCGATTTCGTAGCTGTCGAGTTCTTGTTTCTGTGACTGCTTCTGGTTCAAATATAATTTTTCCTTCCTCGTCAAGTTCTGGCAATATTGTTTGAACTGGTAGCTTATCGCCTATAACCTTTAAACATGAAACATGGAAAACTGGGTGCAATCAAGAAGCTGCAGGAAGCTCTAATTTGTATGCCATAGTACCAATCTTTTGCAACACCTTGTACGGACCAGAATACTTTGGTGATAGTTTATTATCCTTCTTAGCTTGCTTGAGGGACATTTTCTTATATGGTTGTAGCCGTAGGAATACCCAATCACTACATCAAAACTTCTTTCGCTGCGATGTTGATCTGCCTGTTGTTTCATTCTATTCTGTGCCAACACGAGGTTATCCTTTAAGAGTTGGAGGAATTTTTGTTGATGTTCGATGTCATGTTCCACTGCCTAAACCTTTGAATTTTCTCTTAAATATGATGTGATGGATGGTGTCTAATACCCATAAAGTGCCATAAATGGGGTCATTTTTGTTGATGTAAGGAAGGAAGTGTTATACCACCATTCAGCCAAGGGAAACCATTTGACCCATTGTGTTTGTTTATCAGATACAAAGCAACGAAGATATCCTTCCAAACATTTGTTTACTATCTCAGTTTTCCCATCAAATTGAGGATGATAAGATGAGCTATGAGCTAACTGAGTACCAAGACAAGAAAATAATTCTGTCCAAAAATTTCCAGTGAAAATGGGATCTCTGTCACGTACAATAATCTTTGGGTTTCCATGTAGCTTTTGAATTGTTTCCATAAATGCAATAGAAACTGTACTGGATTTAAATGGATGTGATAATGCAC